>JAECXD010000590.1:0-11308 GCA_018151445.1 Zaprionus inermis | reverse complement strand
TTACATTTTTTGCATAAGTGGACATATAAAAATTATTTAAAAGTGTAAAAAATTTTTTCAAAATTTTGAAACAATTTTTTTGTCAAATACCGTTACAAAAATCTACGTTTTAAATTATTTAAAAGTGTAACGCATTTTTCAAAATTTTATTTCTGTTAGATTTTGCCAAAGTCGACGTTTAAAATAATTGAAAAGTGTAACGCATATTTTTAATTTTGAAAATGTTTGTTTTCAAAAACCGATAGATTTTCCAAAAACCAACGCTTAAAATTAAATTAAGAAGTGTTACGTATTTTTCAAAATTATCTTAATTTTATTTTTGTCAACAGCCGTTAGATTTTGCCAAAGTCGACGTTTAAAATAATTGAAAAGTGTAACGCATATTTTTAATTTTTGAAAATTTTTGTTTTCAAAACCGATAGATTTTCTCAAAAACCAACGTTTAAAATTGTTAAGAAGTGTTACGTATTTTTCAAAATTATCTAAATTTTATTTTTGTCAACAGCCGTTAGATTTTCGCCAAAGTCGACGTTTAAAATAATTGAAAAGTGTAACGCATATTTTTAATTTTTAAAAATGTTTGTTTTCAAAAACCGATAGATTTTCTCAAAAACCAACGTTTAAAATTATTAAGAAGTGTTACGTATTTTTCAAAATTATCTACATTTTATTTTTGTCAACAGCCGTTAGATTTTCGCCAAAGTCGACGTTTAAAATAATTGAAAAGTGAAAAGTATATTTTTAAATTTTGAAACATTTTTTTTTTTGTCAAAAAGCCGTTACATTTTTTTGCATAAGTGGACATATAAAATTATTTAAAAGTGTAAAAATTTTTTCAAAAGTTATTCAAACAATTTTTTTTTGTCAAATACCGTTACAAAAATCGACGTTTTAAAATTTAAAATTTTTTTAACTATTTCAAATTTTCAAAAAAATATTTTATTTAAAATTTTTAACTAAATCCCCCTTCTAAATTTTACCCCTCTTTTAACAAATATATAATACCACCATTTTTATATTAATAAGCTATCAGGCTTACCACATCCAAATCTAAGTGTGTCCTTAATAATAAAGTTCGAAATCGAACTTTTATAACTTATAACGATCAACGATCGGCCTAATGAAGGTCCATGTTGCAATTTTATGGAAATCTGGGTCCTTTTACATAAAGGTGGTAAACAAAAAAATATTTAGGGTATTTTTAAACCAATTTTTTGTGGGAGAACTTCCAAATTTATTTATATTTTATGACCAACAGATCCTTTACAACAAAAAGATTAATGTGCTGTCAAAATTGTATCAAAATCGGACCACTATAACATGTAGCTGCCATAGGAACAATCGGCTGAAATCAGGGGTTTTGTATGCAAACCTGTTTTGTTTTTGGAAATACCGCACATTATAAATACTTTTTAATGTTATACAGTAACCCGCCCTTAGTTTTTCCATTTAAATATCTCAGACGTTTATATTCTATAGCTGTTATAGGAACAATCAGTCAGTCCGTCTGTCTGTTGGAACGCAATTGCGTTATTGAGCTATCTTCATGAAACTTTGCTCACAAGCTTCTTATTGTTGCCCTCTTTAAATAAGTCGGAACGAGCCAGATCGGACTGATATATCGTATAGCTGTCATGGAGCCTTTCGGCCGATTTTCGTTATATTTCAAGATATAGCTATCAGGCTTACCACATCCAAATCTAAGTGTGTCCCTAATAATAAAGTTCGAAATCGAACTTTTATAACTTATAACGATCAACGATCGGCCTAATGAAGGTCCATGTTGCAATTTTATGGAAATCTGAGTACTATTACATATAGCTGTTAAACAAAAAATCATGTAGCTGTTATTCAAACGCATTTTTGAATGAGAACTTTCCAAATTTATTTATATTTTATGACCAACAGATCCTTTACAACACAAAGACATTTCCTCATAACATTTTGTGTTAAGTATATAAGAAATCCAGGTATATACAAAAGCATTAAAAAGGTAGAATTATTTTTTTTTCGAAGCAGGTGTTTGATTCATAGCCTTAATCAGGTAAAAATCTTGACTTCCTGTACTGTTATAATTTTCAATAACTACCACAGAAACCAGCAGCAATCCAAATATATTTTATATTTTGTATAACTGCAAGGGTATGAAACCTTCGGCAAGCCGAAGGTAGCCTTGCTTTCTTGTTAAATTTTTAAAAAGTTTTTTTTTGTTAAAAGCCGTTAGATTTTTGCAAAAGTGGACATATAATATTACTGAAAAGTGTAAAAATTTTTTTAAAATCTTCACAAAAATTTTTTTTTTCGAATACCGTTATATTTTTGCAAAAATCGCCGTTTTAAATTATTTAAAGTGTAACGCATTTGTCAAACTTTTCATTTTTTACGTTAGATTTGCAAATGTCGACGTTTAAAATTATTGAAAAGTTTTACGCATATTTTGAAATTTTCAAAATTTTTTGTTTCCAAAAACCGATAGATTTTCTCAAAAACCAACGTTTAAAATTGTTATGAAGTGTAGTCGTATTTTTCAAAATAATCAAAATATTATTTTTGTCAACAGCCGTTCGATTTTCGCCAAAGGTGACGTTTAAAATAATTGAAAAGTGTAACGCATATTTTGAAATTTTGAATATTTTTTTTTGTCAAAAGCCGTTAGATTTTTGTAAAAGTGGACATATAAAATTAATAAAAAGTGTAAAAAAATTTTCAATATTTTCCAAAAAAATTTTGTAAATTACCGTTAAATTGTTGAAAAAATCTAAATTTTAAATTTTTAAAAAGTGTAACACATATTTTTAAATTTTGAATATTTTTTTTGTCAAAAGCCGTTAGATTTTTGCAAAAGTGGACATATAATATTACTGAAAGTGTAAAAAAATTTTCAAAATTTTCAAAAAAAATTTTCTTTTCAAACACCGTTACATTTTTGCAAAAATCGACGTTTTAAATTATTTTTTGTCAACAGCCGTTAGATTTTCGCCAAAGTCGACGTTTAAAATAATTGAAAAGTGTAACGCATATTTTGAAATTTTTAAAATTTTTTGTTTTCAAAAAACGATAGATTTTCTCAAAATACCAAAGTTTAAAATTGTTACGAAGTGTTACGTATTTTTCAAAATTATCAATATTTTATTTTTGTCAACAGCCGTTAGATTTTTGCCAAAGTCGACGTTAAGAATAATTGAAAAGTGTAACGCATATTAATAAATTTTTAAAAATTTTTGTTTTCAAAAACCGATAGATTTTCTCAAAAAACCAACGTTAAAAATGTTATGAAGTGTTACGTATTTTTCAAAACTATCAACATTTTATTTTTGTCAACAGCCGTTAGATTTTCGTTAAAGTCGACGTTTAAAATAATTGAAAAGTGTTACTCATATTTTTAAATTTTGAATATTTTTTTTTGGTCAAAAGCCGTTAGATTTTTGCAAAAGTGGACATATAAAATTAATGAAAAGTGTAAACAAATTTTCAATATTTTCCAAAAAAATTTTTTGTAAATTACCGTTACATTTTTGAAAAAATCGAAGTTTTAAATTATTAAAAAGTGTAACGCATATTTTTAAATTTTGAAAAAGTTTTTTTTTTGTTAAAAGCCTTTAGATTTTTGCAAAAGTGGACATATAATATTACTGAATAGTGTAAACAAATTTAAAAAAATAAATTTTTTGTCAAATATAGTTACATTTTTGCAAAATTCGACGTTTTAAATTATTTAAAAGTGTAACGCATTTTTCAAAATGTTATTTTTGTCAGCAGCTGTTAGATTTTCGCAAATGTCGACGTTTAAAATTATTGAAAAGTGTAACGCATATTTTGAAATTTTCAAAATTGATTGTTTTCAAAAACCGATAGATTTTCTCAAAAAAACCAACGTTTAAAATTGTTATGGAGTGTTACGTATTTTTCAAAATATTATTTTTGTCAACAGCCGTTAGATTTTCGCCAATGTTGACGTTTAAAATAATTGAAAAGTGTAACGCATATTTTTAAATTTTGAATATTTTTTTTTGTCAAAAGCCGTTAGATTTTTGCAAAACTGGACATATAAAATTAATGAAAAGTGTAAAAAAATTTTCAATATTTACCAAAAAAAATTTTTGTAAATTACCGTTACATTTTTGAAAAAATCTAAATTTTAAATTATTAAAAAGTGTAACGCATATTTTTAAATTTTGACAAAGTTTTTTTTGTTAAATGCCTTTAGATTTTTGCAAAAGTGGACATATAATATTACTGAATAGTGTAAAAAATTTAACAGAATTAAAAAAAAAAAATTTTTGTGAAATACCGTTACATTTTTGCAAAAATCGACGTTTTAAATTATTTAAAAGTGTAACGCATATTTTTAAATTTTTAAAAAGTTTTTTTTTGTTAAAAGTCGTTAGATTTTTGCAAAAGTGGACATATAATATTACTGAAAAATGTAAAAATTTTTTCAAAATCTTCACAAAAATTTTTCATTTTTCAAAATTTTATTTTTGTCAGCAGCCGTTAGATATTCGCAAATGTCGACGTTTAAAATTATTGAAAAGTGTAACGCATATTTTGAAATTTTCAAAATTTTTTGTTTTCAAAAAACCGATAGATTTTCTCAAAATACCAACGTTTAAAATTGTTATGAAGTGTTACGTATTTTTCAAAATAATCAAAATATTATTTTTGTCAACAGCCGTTAGATTTTCGCCAAAGTTGACGTTTAAAATAATTGAAAAGTGTAACGCATATTTTTAAATTTTGAATATTTTTTTTTGTCAAAAGCCGTTAGATTTTCTCAAAATACCAACGTTTATAATTGTTATGAAGTGTTACGTATTTTTAAAAATTATCAACATTTTATTTTTGTCAACAGCCGTTAGATTTTCGCCAAAGTAGACGTTTAAAATTTTTAAAAAGTGTATCACAAACCGTTAGATTTTTTTTTTTTTTTTTTTTTTGCAAAAGTGGACATATAAAATTAATAACAAGAAAGCAAGGCTACCTTCGGCTTGCCGAAGGTTTCATACCCTTGCAGTTATACAAAATATAAAATATATTTGGATTGCTGCTGGTTTCTGTGGTATTTATTGAACAATTATAACAGTACAGGAAGTCAAGATTTTTACATGATTAAGGCTATGAATCAAACACCTGCTTCGAAAAAAAATAATTCTACCTTTTAATGCTTTTGTACATACCTGGATTTCTTATATACTTAACACAAAATGTTATGAGGAAATGTCTTTGTGTTGTAAAGGATCTGTTGGTCATAAAATATAAATAAATTTGGAAAGTTCTCATTCAAAAAATGCGTTTGAATAACAGCTATATGATTTTTTGTTTAACAGCTATATGTAATAGTACTCAGGTTTCCATAAAATTGCAACATGAACCTTCATTAGGCCGATCGTTGATCGTTATAAGTTATAAAAGTTCGATTTCGAACTTTATTATTAGGGACACACTTAGATTTGGATGTGATAAGCCTGATAGCTATATCTTGAAATATAACGAAAATCGGCCGTAGGCTCCATGACAGCTATACGATATATCAGTCCGATCTGGCCCATTCCGACTTATTTAAAGAGGGCAGAAATAAGAAGCTTATGAGCAAAGTTTCATGAAGATAGCTCAATAACTAGGGGACTAATTTGAGTTGCAACAGACACGCGGAC
Organism: Zaprionus inermis; assembly: GCA_018151445.1. Classification (NCBI taxonomy): domain Eukaryota; kingdom Metazoa; phylum Arthropoda; class Insecta; order Diptera; family Drosophilidae; genus Zaprionus; species Zaprionus inermis. Next base: position 5,654 of record JAECXD010000590.1, on the reverse strand, counting down.
TGACTGAGTGTTCTTATAACAGCTATAGAATATAAACGTCTGAGATATTTAAATGGAAAAACTAAGGGCGGGTTACTGTATAACATTAAAAAGTATTGATAATGTGCGCTATTTCCAAAAACAAAACAGGTTTGCATACAAAAACCCTGATTTCAGCCGATTGTTCCTATGGCAGCTACATGTTATAGTGGTCCGATTTTGATACAATTTTGACAGCACATTACGTAATAAGAATAGGATTTGCCAAATCTTGTTGCAATATCTTGAAAAACAACAAAAATCGGCCGATAGCTTCTATGACAGCTATACGATATATCGGTCCGATCTGGCTCGTTCCGACTTATTTACAGCCTACAGCAATAAGAAGCTTGTATGCCAAGTTTCATGAAGATAGCTCAAAAACTGAGAGACTAGTTTGCGTTGCAACAGACGGACGGACGGACGGACGGACGGACGGACAGACGGACATCCATTTTTCGACTCCTCTGGTGATGCTGATTCAGAATATATATACTTTATAGGGTCGGAGATGTCTCCTAAGGTGCGTTGCAAACTTCTGGCTAAAATTAATATACCCTCTGCAAGGGTATAACAAGAAAGCAAGGCTACCTTCGGCTTGCCGAAGGTTTCATACCCTTGCAGTTATACAAAATATAAAATATATTTGGATTGCTGCTGGTTTCTGTGGTATTTATTGAACAATTATAACAGTACAGGAAGTCAAGATTTTTACATGATTAAGGCTATGAATCAAACACCTGCTTCGAAAAAAAATAATTCTACCTTTTAATGCTTTTGTACATACCTGGATTTCTTATATACTTAACACAAAATGTTATGAGGAAATGTCTTTGTGTTGTAAAGGATCTGTTGGTCATAAAATATAAATAAATTTGGAAAGTTCTCATTCAAAAATGCGTTTGAATAACAGCTATATGATTTTTTGTTTAACAGCTATATGTAATAGTACTCAGGTTTCCATAAAATTGCAACATGAACCTTCATTAGGCCGATCGTTGATCGTTATAAGTTATAAAAGTTCGATTTCGAACTTTATTATTAGGGACACACTTAGATTTGGATGTGATAAGCCTGATAGCTATATCTTGAAATATAACGAAAATCGGCCGTAGGCTCCATGACAGCTATACGATATATCAGTCCGATCTGGCCCATTCCGACTTATTTAAAGAGGGCAGAAATAAGAAGCTTATGAGCAAAGTTTCATGAAGATAGCTCAATAACTAGGGGACTAATTTGAGTTGCAACAGACACGCGGACTGACTGAGTGTTCCTATAACAGCTATAGAATATAAACGTCTGAGATATTTAAATGGAAAAACTAAGGGCGGGTTACTGTATAACATTAAAAAGTATTGATAATGTGCGGTATTTCCAAAAACAAAACAGGTTTGCATACGAAAACCCTGATTTCAGCCGATTGTTCCTATGGCAGCTATATGTTATAGTGGTCCGATTTTGATACAATTTTGTCAGCACATTAAGAACGTAATAGGAATAGGATTTGCCAAATCTTGTTGCAATATCTTGAAAAACAACAAAAATCGGCCGATAGCTTCTATGACAGCTATACGATATATCGGTGCGATCTGGCTCGTTCCGACTTATTTACAGCCTACAGCAATAATAAGCTTGTGTGCCAAGTTTCATGAAGATAGCTCAATAACTGGGGGACTAATTTGCGTTGCAACAGACAGACGGACTGACTGATTGTTCCTATAACAGCTATAGAATATAAACGTCTGAGATATTTAAATGGAAAAACTAAGGGCGGGTTACTGTATAACATTAAAAAGTATTGATAATGTGCGGTATTTCCAAAAACAAAACAGGTTTGCATACGAAAACCCTGATTTCAGCCGATTGTTCCTATGGCAGCTACATGTTATAGTGGTCCGATTTTGATACAATTTTGACAGCACATTACGTAATAAGAATAGGATTTGCCAAATCTTGTTGCAATATCTTGAAAAACAACAAAAATCGGCCGATAGCTTCTATGACAGCTATACGATATATCGGTGCGATCTGGCTCTTTCCGACTTATTTACAGCCTACAGCAATAAGAAGCTTGTATGCCAAGTTTCATGAAGATAGCTCAAAAACTGAGAGACTAGTTTGCGTTGCAACAGACGGACGGACGGACGGACGGACGGACGGACGGACGGACGGACGGACGGACGGACGGACGGACGGACGGACGGACGGACGGACGGACGGACGGACGGACAGACGGACATCCATTTTTCGACTCCTCTGGTGATGCTGATTCAGAATATATATACTTTATAGGGTCGGAGATGTCTCCTAAGGTGCGTTGCAAACTTCTGGCTAAAATTAATATACCCTCTGCAAGGGTATAACAAGAAAGCAAGGCTACCTTCGGCTTGCCGAAGGTTTCATACCCTTGCAGTTATACAAAATATAAAATATATTTGGATTGCTGCTGGTTTCTGTGGTAGTTATTGACAATTATAACAGTACAGGAAGTCAAGATTTTTACCTGATTAAGGCTATGAATCAAACACCTGCTTCGAAAAAAAATAATTCTACCTTTTTAATGCTTTTGTATATACCTGGATTTCTTATATACTTAACACAAAATGTTATGAGGAAATGTCTTTGTGATGTAAAGGATCTGTTGGTCATAAAATATAAATAAATTTGGAAAGTTCTCATTCAAAAATGCGTTTGAATAACAGCTACATGATTTTTTGTTTAACAGCTATATGTAATAGTACTCAGATTTCCATAAAATTGCAACATGGACCTTCATTAGGCCGATCGTTGATCATTATAAGTTATAAATTTGGAAAGTTCTCATTCAAAAATGCGTTTGAATAACAGCTACATGATTTTTTGTTTAACAGCTATATGTAATAGTACTCAGATTTCCATAAAATTGCAACATGGACCTTCATTAGGGACACACTTAGATTTGGATGTGGTAAGCCTGATAGCTATATCTTGAAATATAACGAAAATCGGCCGATAGGCTCCATGACAGCTATACGATATATCAGTCCGATCTGGCCCGTTCCGACTTATTTAAAGAGGGCAGAAATAAGAAGCTTGTGAGCAAAGTTTCATGAAGATAGCTCAATAACTGGGGGACTAATTTGCGTTACAACAGACAGACGGACTGACTGATTGTTCCTATAACAGCTATAGAATATAAAGATATTTAAATGGAAAAACTAAGGGCGGGTAACTGTATAACATTAAAAAGTATTGATAATGTGCGGTATTTCCAAAAACAAAACAGGTTTGCATACAAAAACCCTGATTTCAGCCGATTGTTCCTATGGCAGCTATATGTTATAGTGGTCCGATTTTGATACAATTTTGACAGCACTTTAAGAACGTAATAAGAATAGGATTTGCCAAATCTTATTGCAATATCTTGAAAAACAACAAAAATCGGCCGATAGCTTCTATGACAGCTATACGATATATCGGTCCGATCTGGCTCGTTCCGACTTATTTACAGCCTACAGCAATAATAAGCTTGTGTGCCAAGTTTCATGAAGATAGCTCAATAACTGGGGGACTAATTTGCGTTGCAACAGACAGACGGACTGACTGATTGTTCCTATAACAGCTATAGAATATAAACGTCTAAGATATTTAAATGGAAAAACTAAGGGCGGGTAACTGTATAACATTAAAAAGTATTTATAATGTGCGGTATTTCCAAAAACAAAACAGGTTTGCATACAAAAACCCTGATTTCAGCCGATTGTTCCTATGGCAGCTATATGTTATAATAGTCCGATTTTGATACAATTTTGACAGCACATTAAGAACGTAATAAGAATAGGATTTGCCAAATCTTATTGCAATATCTTGAAAAACAACAAAAATCGGCCGATAGCTTCTATGACAGCTATACGATATATCGGTCCGATCTGGCTCGTTCCGACTTATTTAAAGAGGGCAACAATAAGAAGCTTGTGAGCAAAGTTTCATGAAGATAGCTCAATAACGCAATTGCGTTGCAACAGACAGACGGACTGACTGATTGTTCCTATAACAGCTATAGAATATAAAAGATATTTAAATGGAAAAACTAAGGGCGGGTAACTGTATAACATTAAAAAGTATTGATAATGTGCGGTATTTCCAAAAACAAAACAGGTTTGCATACAAAAACCCTGATTTCAGCCGATTGTTCCTATGGCAGCTACATGTTATAGTGGTCCGATTTTGATACAATTTTGACAGCACATTACGTAATAAGAATAGGATTTGCCAAATCTTGTTGCAATATCTTGAAAAACAACAAAAATCGGCCGATAGCTTCTATGACAGCTATACGATATATCGGTCCGATCTGGCTCGTTCCGACTTATTTACAGCCTACAGCAATAATAAGCTTGTGAGCAAAGTTTCATGAAGATAGCTCAATAACTGGGGGACTAATTTGCGTTACAACAGACAGACGGACTGACTGATTGTTCCTATAACAGCTATAGAATATAAACTTGATATTTAAATGGAAAAACTAAGGGCGGGTAACTGTATAACATTAAAAAGTATTGATAATGTGCGGTATTTCCAAAAACAAAACAGGTTTGCATACAAAAACCCTGATTTCAGCCGATTGTTCCTATGGCAGCTATATGTTATAGTGGTCCGATTTTGATACAATTTTGACAGCACATTAAGAACGTAATAAGAATAGGATTTGCCAAATCTTATTGCAATATCTTGAAAAACAACAAAAATCGGCCGATAGCTTCTATGACAGCTATACGATATATCGGTCCGATCTGGCTCGTTCCGACTTATTTACAGCCTACAGCAATAATAAGCTTGTGTGCCAAGTTTCATGAAGATAGCTCAATAACTGGGGGACTAATTTGCGTTGCAACAGACAGACGGACTGACTGATTGTTCCTATAACAGCTATAGAATATAAACGTCTAAGATATTTAAATGGAAAAACTAAGGGCGGGTTACTGTATAACATTAAAAAGTATTGATAATGTGCGGTATTTCCAAAAACAAAACAGGTTTGCATACAAAAACCCTGATTTCAGCCGATTGTTCCTATGGCAGCTATATGTTATAATACGATCCATAGTGGTCCGATTTTGATACAATTTTGACAGCACATTAAGAACGTAATAAGAATAGGATTTGCCAAATCTTATTGCAATATCTTGAAAAACAACAAAAATCGGCCGATAGCTTCTATGACAGCTATACGATATATCGGTCCGATCTGGCTCGTTCCGACTTATTTACAGCCTACAGCAATAATAAGCTTGTGTGCCAAGTTTCATGAAGATAGCTCAATAACTGGGGGGACTAATTTGCGTTGCAACAGACAGACGGACTGACTGATTGTTCCTATAACAGCTATAGAAATATAAACGTCTGAGATATTTAAATGGAAAAACTAAGGGGCGGGTTACTGTATAACATTAAAAAGTATTGATAATGTGCGGTATTTCCAAAAACAAAACAGGTTTGCATACAAAAACCTGATTTCAGCCGATTGTTCCTATGGCAGCTATATGTTATAGTGGTCCGATTTTGATACAATTTTGACAGCACATTAAGAACGTAATAAGAATAAGGATTTGCCTGCAAATCTTGTTTGCAATATCTTGAAAAACAACAAAAAT
>JAECXD010000589.1:0-212972 GCA_018151445.1 Zaprionus inermis | reverse complement strand
GCTGCTTGTTTATTAGAACAAATCATTTTGATTTTATTTTTGTTTTTATATTTTTGCTTAAATATATTGTTATTATAATTGTTTTTTCTTTTTTTTTTTTAATATTAATGTTTTTTAACTTTTACACATAATAATTTTGTATTTTTATACCCGCTACTCGAAGAGTATAAGGGTATTATAACTTTGTGCCAAGCGAAAATGTTTGTAACAGGCAGAAGGAGAAATCTCCGAGCCCATAAAGTATATATATTCTGAATCAGCATGAACAGCCGAGTCGATATAGCCATGTCCATCTGTCCGTCTGTCTGTCTGTCCGTCCGTATGAAAACCTAGATCTCAGCTATTATAAGAGCTAGAGCTACCAAATTTGGAGACAATATGTGTTAATTCTGCACGCAGATCAGTTTATTTTGGATTTTTGCCACGCCTCCATCCGCCCCCATAAATCGGAAATCGATTGTAGCTGCATATATAATATAGCTCTACAGCAATCATTTTATACATGTGATAAAAACCACCATGCGGATGTGTTAGCAAAGTTTCAATAAGATCGGCCGATAAATAAGGAAGATAATCAAGAAATAGTATTGCACTGTGGCCATGTGCTTATGTCGGTTTTTCCTAATGTCAGTACCCGAGTTCAACTCCAGCAGCAGACAACTTTTTTATACCCTTGCAGTATATTAATTTTAGCCAGAAGTTTGCAACGCACCTTAGGAGACATCTCCGACCCTATAAAGTATATATATTCTGAATCAGCATCACCAGAGGAGTCGAAAAATGGATGTCCGTCTGTCCGTCCGTCCGTCCGTCCGTCCGTCCGTCCGTCCGTCTGTTGCAACGCAAACTAGTCTCTCAGTTTTTGAGCTATCTTCATGAAACTTGGCATACAAGCTTCTTATTGCTGTAGGCTGTAAATAAGTCGGAAAGAGCCAGATCGCACCGATATATCGTATAGCTGTCATAGAAGCTATCGGCCGATTTTTGTTGTTTTTCAAGATATTGCAACAAAATTTGGCAAATCCTATTCTTATTACGTTCTTAATGTGCTGTCAAAATTATATCAAAATCGGACCACTATAACATATAGCTGCCATAGGAACAATCGGCTGAAATCACGGTTTTTGTATGCAAACCTGTTTTGTTTTTGGAAATACCGCACATTATCAATACTTTTTAATGTTATACAGTAACCCGCCCTTAGTTTTTCCATTTAAATATCTTAGACGTTTATATTCTATAGCTGTTATAGGAACAATCAGTCAGTCCGTCTGTCTGTTGCAACTCAAATTAGTCCCCCAGTTATTGAGCTATCTTCATGAAACTTGGCACACAAGCTTATTATTGCTGTAGGCTGTAAATAAGTCGGAAAGAGCCAGATCGCACCGATATATCGTATAGCTGTCATAGAAGCTATCGGCCGATTTTTGTTGTTTTTCAAGATATTGCAACAAAATTTGGCAAATCCTATTCTTATTACGTTCTTAATGTGCTGTCAAAATTATATCCAAATCGGACCACTATAACATATAGCTGCCATAGGAACAATCGGCTGAAATCACGGTTTTTGTATGCAAACCTGTTTTGTTTTTGGAAATACCGCACATTATCAATACTTTTTAATGTTATACAGTAACCCGCCCTTAGTTTTTCCATTTAAATATCTTAGACGTTTATATTCTATAGCTGTTATAGGAACAATCAGTCAGTCCGTCTGTCTGTTGCAACTCAAATTAGTCCCCCCAGTTATTGAGCTATCTTCATGAAACTTGGCACACAAGCTTATTATTGCTGTAGGCTGTAAATAAGTCGGAAAGAGCCAGATCGCACCGATATATCGTATAGCTGTCATAGAAGCTATCGGCCGATTTTTGTTGTTTTTCAAGATATTGCAACAAGATTTGGCAAATCCTATTCTTATTACGTTCTTAATGTGCTGTCAAAATTATATCAAAATCGGACCACTATAACATATAGCTGCCATAGGAACAATCGGCTGAAATCACGGTTTTTGTATGCAAACCTGTTTTGTTTTTGGAAATACCGCACATTATCAATACTTTTTAATGTTATACAGTACTCCGCCCTTAGTTTTTCCATTTAAATATCTTAGACGTTTATATTCTATAGCTGTTATAGGAACAATCAGTCAGTCCGTCTGTCTGTTGCAACTCAAATTAGTCCCCCAGTTATTGAGCTATCTTCATGAAACTTGGCACACAAGCTTATTATTGCTGTAGGCTGTAAATAAGTCGGAAAGAGCCAGATCGCACCGATATATCGTATAGCTGTCATAGAAGCTATCGGCCGATTTTTGTTGTTTTTCAAGATATTGCAACAAGATTTGGCAAATCCTATTCCTATTACGTTCTTAATGTGCTGTCAAAATTGTATCAAAATCGGACCACTATAACATATAGCTGCCATAGGAACAATCGGCTGAAATCACGGTTTTTGTATGCAAACCTGTTTTGTTTTTGGAAATACCGCACATTATCAATACTTTTTAATGTTATACAGTAACCCGCCCTTAGTTTTTCCATTTAAATATCTTAGACGTTTATATTCTATAGCTGTTATAGGAACAATCAGTCAGTCCGTCTGTCTGTTGCAACTCAAATTAGTCCCCCAGTTATTGAGCTATCTTCATGAAACTTGGCACACAAGCTTATTATTGCTGTAGGCTGTAAATAAGTCGGAAAGAGCCAGATCGCACCGATATATCGTATAGCTGTCATAGAAGCTATCGGCCGATTTTTGTTGTTTTTCAAGATATTGCAACAAGATTTGGCAAATCCTATTCTTATTACGTTGCTAATGTGCTGTCAAAATTGTATCAAAATCGGACCACTATAACATGTAGCTGCCATAGGAACAATCGGCTGAAATCAGGGTTTTTGTATGCAAACCTGTTTTGTTTTTGGAAATACCGCATATTATCAATACTTTTTAATGTTATACAGTAACCCGCCCTTAGTTTTTCCATTTAAATATCTCAGACGTTTATATTCTATAGCTGTTATAGGAACACTCAGTCAGTCCGCGTGTCTGTTGCAACTCAAATTAGTCCCCTAGTTATTGAGCTTCTTCATGAAACTTTGCTCATAAGCTTCTTATTTCTGCCTTCTTTAAATAAGTCGGAATGGGCCAGATCGGACTGATATATCGTATAGCTGTCATGGAGCCTACGGCCGATTTTCGTTATATTTCAAGATATAGCTATCAGGCTTATCACATCCAAATCTAAGTGTGTCCCTAATAATAAAGTTCGAAATCGAACTTTTATAACTTATAACGATCAACGATCGGCCTAATGAAGGTTCATGTTGCAATTTTATGGAAACCTGAGTACTATTACATATAGCTGTTAAACAAAAAATCATATAGCTGTTATTCAAACGCATTTTTGAATGAAAACTTTCCAAATTTATTTATATTTTATGACCAACAGATCCTTTACAACACAAAGACATTTCCTCATAACATTTTGTGTTAAGTATATAAGAAATCCAGGTATATACAAAAGCATTAAACAGGTAGAATTATTTTTTTTTTTGAAGCAGGTGTTTGATTCATAGCCTTAATTAGGTAAAAATCTCGACTTCCTGTACTGTTATAATTGTTCAATTAATACCACAGAAACCAGCAGCAATCCAAATATATTTTATATTTTGTATAACTGCAAGGGTATGTAACCTTCGGCAAGCCGAAGGTAGCCTCGCTTTCTTGTTATACCCTTGCAGAGGGTATATTAATTTTAGCCAGAAGTTTGCAACGCACCTTAGGAGACATCTCCGACCCTATAAAGTATATATATTCTGAATCAGCATCACCAGAGGAGTCGAAAAATGGATGTCCGTCTGTCCGTCCGTCCGTCCGTCCGTCCGTCCGTCCGTCCGTCCGTCTGTTGCAACGCAAACTAGTCTCTCAGTTTTGGAGCTATCTTCATGAAACTTGGCATACAAGCTTCTTATTGCTGTAGGCTGTAAATAAGTCGGAACGAGCCAGATCGGACCGATATATCGTATAGCTGTCATAGAAGCTATCGGCCGATTTTTGTTGTTTTTCAAGATATTGCAACAAGATTTGGCAAATCCTATTCTTATTACGTTCTTAATGTGCTGTCAAAATTATATCAAAATCGGACCACTATAACATATAGCTGCCATAGGAAGAATCGGCTGAAATCAGGGTTTTTGTATGCAAACCTGTTTTGTTTTTGGAAATACCGCACATTATCAATAATTTTTAATGTTATACAGTAACCCGCCCTTAGTTTTTCCATTTAAATATCTCAGACGTTTATATTCTATAGCTTTTATAGGAACAATCAGTCAGTCCGTCTGTCTGTTGCAACGCAAATTAGTCCCCCAGTTATTTAGCTATCTTCATGAAACTTGGCACCCAAGCTTATTATTGATGTAGGCTGTAAATAAGTCGGAACGAGCCAGATCGGACCGATATATCGTATAGCTGTCATAGAAGCTATCGTCCGATTTTTGTTGTTTTTCAAAATATTGCAACAAAATTTGGCAAATCCTATTCTTATTACGTTCCTAATGTGCTGTCAAAATTGTATCAAAATCGGACCACTATAACATGTAGCTGCCATAGGAACAATCGGCTGAAATCAAGGTTTTTGTATGCAAACCTGTTTTGTTTTTGGAAATACCGCACATTATCAATACTTTTTAATGTTATACAGTAACCCGCCCTTAGTTTTTCCATTTAAATATCTCAGACGTTTATATTCTATAGCTGTTATAGAAACAATCAGTCAGTCCGTCTGTCTGTTGCAACTCAAATTAGTCCCCCCAGTTATTGAGCTATCTTCATGAAACTTTGCTCACAAGCTTCTTATTTCTGCCCTCTTTAAATAAGTCGGAACGAGCCATATCGGACTGATATATCGTATAGCTGTCATGGAGCCTACGGCCGATTTTCGTTATATTTCAAGATATAGCTATCAGGCTTATCACATCCAAATCTAAGTGTGTCCCCTAATAATAAAGTTCGAAATCGAACTTTTATAACTTATAACGATCAACGATCGGCCTAATGAAGGTTCATGTTGCAATTTTATGGAAACCTGAGTACTAGTACATGTAGCTGTTAAACAAAAAATCCTGTAGCTGTTATTCAAACGCATTTTTGAATGAGAACTTTCCAAATTTATTTATATTTTATGACCAACAGATCCTTTACAACACAAAGACATTTCCTCATAACATTTTGTGTTAAGTATATAAGAAATCCAGGTATGTACAAAAGCATTAAAAAGGTAGAATTATTTTTTTTTTCGAAGCAGGTGTTTGATTCATAGCCTTAATCATGTAAAAATCTTGACTTCCTGTACTGTTATAATTGTTCAATAAATACCACAGAAACCAGCAGCAATCCAAATATATTTTATATTTTGTATAACTGCAAGGGTATGAAACCTTCGGCAAGCCGAAGGTAGCCTTGCTTTCTTGTTTTTTTTAATTATGTGCACCGAAAATATTCATAGTGCAATTTTATCGGTCATCGCGTAAGAATTGCAGTGGTCGAGTGGTGATGGTAGTAGTTGACTGTTAAGCGAGAGGTCCGGAGTTCAACTCCTGGGTGCCACTCGGCCACTGCATTTCTTACGCAATGACCGATAAAATTGCATTGCGAATATTTTCGGTGCACATAATTAAAAAAGAAAGTTGCCTGCTGCTGGAGTTGAACTCGGGAACATTAGAAAAAACCGACATAAACACATGGTCACGGGGCAATACTATTTTTTGAATATCTTCCTTATTTATCGGCCGATCGTATTGAAACTTTCGCAAAACGCCCGCATGGTGGTTCTTATCACATGTATAATGATTGCTGTAGAGCTATATTTGCAGCTACAATCGATTTTTTCGAATTTTGGGGACGGATAGGGGCGTGGAAAAAGTCCAAAATAAACTTGATCTGCGTGCAGACATATTGTCCCCAAATTTAGTAGCTATAGCTTTTATAATAGCTGAGATCTAGATTTTCATACGGACGGACAGACAGACAGACGGACAGACGGACATGGCTATATCGACTCGGCTGTTCATGCTGATTGAGAATATATATACTTTGTCGGGTCGGAGATTTCTTCTTCTGACTGTTACAAACATTTTCGTTTGGCAAAAAGCTATAATACCCTTATACTCTTCGAGTAGCGTCTATAAAAAGTAACGAAGTTTCAGTCGACAGCCCCGACAGTAATGTACCCTTCGCCCAATTTTAAACATGTAACCATACTTTTGATTTCAATCAGAGAATACTTCATAAATTATTCTTCTACCTATTGCTTTCTCGATGTCACTCACACAAACCGATACACGCCCCAAAAATAAAGCGCCAACTCACGGCATCGATGGCATCGTACCATACATTTGTACTGAAGACGATAACATAAATAACTTCTGTAATTAGTTCTAATTTGGGGGATAGATTCATATAGTATCCATCAATGTGTACACCAGAGAAGATTAAGACTTCAATACTTTACTTAGTAATCACAAATTACCGATTTAAGAGACGATGGGCGTGGCAGCTGGACTTTTTAATAAACTTCATCTGCCTATGATATACAGGAATCTTCATGCTTAATTTGGTGTTTCAATCTTTTATAATAGCTGTTGTCTCAAACAGCCAGGCATGACTCAATCGACACGTCTAGTGATCCTTTGCGTTGGTACAAAGTTAGTATACAATTTTTTTATACCATTTTCAATGATCGAAGGGTACATAGAGATATGTAATTTTTCGAGGGATAAGGAAATGGCTAGAGAATAAGAGAGAGTTAAGAAACAGTAGAAAATTCAATTGGCAACGGGCGAAGCGAGCAACAGAAATGTTGGTCATACAAAAAGAAAGAAGGAAAATAATTACACAATACGTAAGACAATGCTAGGTGAAAACTGCATATTCTCAGTATAAATGTGGAGAGAGACTAAGTGGTAGAAGAGAGAAACAAAGACATGCGAGCGGGAAAGACTACAGGTAATATTACGTTAGCTGCACGTGATACGACATGTTGTTTAGCTATATTTCATGTCTAGTGTTCTACTTCTGTGGTTATCTGCAGATATTCTAAAGACTTATGCCCGGATAGACGTGTAGGAGTAGGGTAAATAGTGCGCAAAGAAACGGGAAATTATGCATCTAGAGCGTAATGTATCGCTGATTATTGCTCTTGCAATCAAGACTAGAAACTCTTTTCCAGCGCTTTTGTGATGCAAGCTAAAGAGACGCCGCCACCTTTATAGGGGGGCAGCAGCGAAAAGGAAGGAAAGAGTAGACAACATATGTTAAGCCTTCGTCCCTGTCTCCGCTTGCGCATACTTCTGCTTCTGGCGTGCTGTGTGCTGTGTGGACTGTCTGCATAAAGTCATTAAGTGGGGGAAATGAAAATAAATTTACACTTGGTAAATAAATCTTTTTGATTTCGCTCGTTGTGTGCTTCGCTTGTACTTTTCGAGCTTCCCCTCTGTCTCTTTTTTTTGTCGTTCAGAAACAGTGAGATTCTTTAATTAAATTTGTATGAAAAATGCGAGTCAAGTCGGATAACATACGCGCGGTGGCAGCTGCACCGGAGGGCGGTATGGAGAGTATGGCAGGCCCGGAAAAGTGAAACCGTGTGCCAGCAACTTTTATTTCATTTTATTTAAATTCGCAAATATTTATTTATATTTTGTCCTGTATACCATACATAATTGATAAGGTAACATTAAAACAGAAGTGTTTGTAGTACGAATTAATGTTAAAAATAATTAAATGAAACTGTATAAAACTTCTTTAATTGCAAACTCCTGTTGACATGTCTGCGCTGTGTATGCTCCCTGTTTGAAGTAGTCATCAGCAACTGCAAATGGTAATCGAATATGCACAATAAAAATTATGAAAGGATCATGACACACCGAATCGTAGGCTTTAGTAGTATTCTGTGAGGCCAAGTGCCGCGTGCAACATCGTATGCTTCAGGTGGCAATGAATTTCTGGTGCGTGTCTTGATTGGAAATTGGAGCATAAAAATTGTTTTACGAATTCTCACTCACACACATACACGCAGAGCAGCAAGTCTGGCATGCATACGAATGCAGCGAGGCGCAAACATAAATAAAATATTTATTTCTTTCATGCATTTATTGTTGCCTACATTGTGTGCAGCGTCAACCTCAGCAACAACCACAACAGAGAAAATGAAGTACAACAACTGCGACTGCGACTGCGACTGCAACCAGCAGTCGAGTCGTCGTCATTTCTTGCATAATGACATTGACACATTGCGTCCCGGTCCTCTAGCTGGATCGGCCTGCTCTGCTTGGCGTGGTCGGCCTCTGCGGCGTGGCGTGGCATACTTTATGGGGCTCCTGCTCGACGCTTATAAGGACGATGTAAACACGGCTTAAATATGTCGGAATTGCACATCATTAGTAAGAAAAGGCGAGTCGGTTTACAGCGACAGCTTAAGCACTCGTTGACATCTATCTCTTTCTACCAGACTGCAGTCCCGCGCTCACTTGAGCTGAAGAACGGCAACAAGTGACTCGGCTTGGCACCTCCTTGCTCTCTGCTAAAAAGCTTTCTCTAGTTACCAAATATTTGATTGCTATTCAATATTGATTTTTCGTGAAGAGAAATAAGCTCGGCCGGCCAAAGTGCTAATTACAGTCATATGTATTATAGGAAAAATAAAGGAAGTGGTTATTATTGTAGATAAAAAGAGAAAATTAGAAGTCAACTATGAATTTTCTGAATCCATGAGCTTCCGATGCATAAATTACATATTCTTTAACCGTAAGCAAACTTTCAGACATTATTTGGAAGAAAATAATTATCTTACGCCCCAAAATGAAATGTTCTGGCATTAAAATTCGCTTCACCAACTTATGGGGTGGTAGTGAACGTGAATAATTTCGTAAACAAATGTTTAGATACTGCGATACATACAAATATTGTTAGTTTAGGGGTTCATACAGACAGGCCAATATTCGCAATAAACTCAAGAAGAGTACGATATATATACATGCCAAATTTGCTGCCTTTGGCATATAGAGTTAATGAGATTCGTTCGACAAGACAGGCGGTCACAGCAAAATCGACTTCGCTGTTGATATCGACCAGTAGCATATATAGTAGCGTATGTACTCACATTATATTCATAAGTATAAGTACACTATGTATGTACGCATATATTCCCGCACATAAGTATAAACAATATTTTCACACATTGTATAAATTCCCAGAAACCTCTCATTACAAAGTCGCCTTATCCACATTGCATAAGATCTCATATTCCAAATTCCCTTAACATAAACAAACAAGAAAATAACCAACTCAAGTACACAGCGACATGCACAAGCAATATCTCATGTTTCCTTAAACGTAAATAGCCCAGTCAGCATAAGTGACCACACATAAGATTATGTAAATCCTTTGTTCTTAGTCGATAAGCCACCAACAGAAAACTCAAAGAGTCAGTCTTAAACTGGAACTCAAAATAAAAACAACACACCAAATTTGTGTCGCGTTTCTTTATTTAGTTTAATTCAGGGTCTACCTCAGTCTATTGACGGGTAGTTTGTTGGACTCAAACCTCGTAAAAGGTAATATTTTACTTTTAACAACGTACGCTAAGACAACCCGCGACGGTTAATATCGCGTTAAGTTTAATTAAACCAAGACAGTAACGTGAAACCGTGAAACGCATTTGTCATATAAAAATCTAATACAGACGCTCAAGAATTCGTTGGAAAAATAAATCCAAGTCAATTGGTTATTCCAAAAAAAAACGAAATAGCTAGAGTGCATTTTAACAAGTTAAGTAAAATTATTATGTGTAAAAGTTAAAAAACATTAATACTAAAGAAAAAAACAATTATAATAACAATATATTTAAACAAAAATATTAAAACAAAAATAAAACCAAAATTATTTGTTCTAATAAACAAAATCAAAGACAAAAAATATATAATAAATAAAAAATAAAAATACAATATTATTATGTGTAAAAGTTAAAAAACATTAATACTAAAAAAAAAGAAAAAAAATTATAATAACAATATATTTAAACAAAAATATAAAAACAAAAATAAAATCAAAATGATTTGTTCTAATAAACAAGCAGCAAGCGTTCTTTCTGACAGTAACATGTCACAATTAGAAAGACAAATACAAGCTATAGAGATCTTCCGAGGAGATCACAACGCTCTATACACCTTTATAAGCCGCATCGATTTTGTTTTGACGCTATATCCCACCACTGACGTTCGTCAACAATACATAATTTTTGGACACATAGAACGCAACCTCAGCGGAGAAGTCATGCGAACTATAAACGCAGACAATATGACAACCTGGCCGGAACTAAAGAAACAACTCATCATATCATACAAGCCGCAAGTGCCAAACCACCAATTGTTAGAAGACTTCCGGAACACACAATTCAAAGGCAACGTTCGCAGCTTCCTAGAAGAAGCTGAGGCAAAACGACAACTACTGGCGAGTAAGTTATCATTAGAAAACAATATTTCAGAAACATCATTGCTTAACAGATTAATTAACTCAAGCATTGAAGCACTTATCCAAAAGTTACCAACTAGTACTTATTTACGAATTGTTAACTGTAATATACCAGATTTAAGATCACTAATAAATTTGTTACAAGAAAAGGGTGTGTATGAAGATCCCGTTCAAAAAACTCAATCAAAGGTAGTAACTGATGAAAAGCAAAATAAACCCCGTTTTGATAACCGAAATAACGTTACAAATAATTCTAACAATCGTAATACGCTGTTTCAACCATATTTCAACCCTATAATGATGCAACCAAATTACCAAGGGCCATATCGTCCACCTATGCCTAACTATCCTTACCCAAATTATCAGCCTCACCAGTACCAAATCCAACAACAACAACAACTACAAGCACAACAATTACCTTACGCAAATCCGTTTACAAATAACAACCCAACCAAACGCATGAGACCTACTGATAGCGGACAGACAAAAATGAGTATCGAAGAAACTCGAAACCAAGAAGATGAAAGTAATTTACCATATGTCCCATATAACTTTTATTATGACCCAAATTTTTATCAATATCCAGCATACTACCCAGCAGACTATCCAGAACAATACAACCCACAATACTTAAACTATCAAGACCCTCAAATTCTAATAACAGGGGAACAAAATGAAGAAGAAAAATCAGATATTGTTATCGGGCAAGCTGAAAATTTTCAGCCACCAGCCTCGGAACTCACCAGTACATAATTATCGCTCACAAAGAGTTAATATGATGACTACTAATATTTTCAACTTACCAGTTAGTGATACAGAATGCCTCCTACACACTAGTAATGGTCCACTCACTATCACCAAAAGCATGAATTTGCCAGTCAATAATTATTTTAAAAAACAACATAAATTCCTGTTACACCAATTTTCAACAAACTATGACCTCTTAATTGTCAGAAATTTACTGTCACAAGCGCAAGCTATGCTATATTATAAAAATAAAACAGTAACACTTTATGATTATAAACACAAACTTATTAATCAAACTCTCGAAACGGAATCAAAACAATCACAAGAAACTAACTTTCAATGTCAAGAACCCATTCTCAACATGGAAACTAATCTCACTTCAAGTTTCTATAGACTAGACCATTTGAATAGCGAAGAA
Organism: Zaprionus inermis; assembly: GCA_018151445.1. Lineage (NCBI taxonomy): Eukaryota > Metazoa > Arthropoda > Insecta > Diptera > Drosophilidae > Zaprionus > Zaprionus inermis. The sequence continues at coordinate 201,277 of JAECXD010000589.1, read as the reverse complement.
AAATTTAGAACAAAATCTTTACTTCAACAATATGAACACATTCAATACAAAAAAGGCGATAAGTTAACTTTCAGTAAACAAGAAAAACATACTATAAATACTACACATAACTCACCCATTTATGCCAAATATAATTACCCTCAAGCTTATGAACAAGAAGTTGAAACCCAAATATGGATGAAATACTAGGAAAACTGGGAAAATGTAATGTAACCAAATTGAAATGGAACATGACTCTATTGCTAAAACAGCTTTCTCCACCAAAAATAGCCATTACGAATATTTACGTATGCCATTCGGTTTAAAAAATGCACCTGCAATATTCCAACGTTGCATTCTTCGCCCCGTTTTAAATAAACATTGTCTTGTATACCTTGATGATATAATTGTATTTTCCACATCGCTTGATGAACATTTAAATTCACTCCGATTAGTCTTTAATAAATTAGCTGAAGCTAATCTAAAACTTCAACCCGATAAATGTGAATTTTTAAGGCAGGAAACTACCTTTTTAGGCCACGTCATAACACCACATGGAATAAAACCCAATCCACAGAAAATTAGAGCCATCGTAGATTATCCGTTGCCAACCAAAACTAAAGAAATAAAAACATATCTTGGATTAACTGGTTATTACCGAAAATTCATCCCAAATTTCTCTGACATTGCAAAACCTATGACAATGGTACTAAAAAAGATGCAAAAATAGATACAACCAACACTGAATATGTTTCCTCATTTGAAAAACTTAAATGCCTCATATCAAATGACCCAATTTTATTAATTCAAAATTTTAATCGTAAATTTTCCGAAACTACAGATGCTAGTAATGTAGCTCTTGGTGCAGTACTTTCACAAGATAGCCATCCAGTCAGTTATATAAGTCGAACAGTAAATGACCATGAAGTAAACTACAGCGCTATCGAAAAGGAACTTTTAGCCATTGTATGGGCTACTAAAACTTTTCGTCATTACTTGTTAGGACGCCATTTTGAAATACTATGTAATCATCAACCATTATGTTGGTTACATCGAATGAAAGACCCAAACTCAAACTCATTGTCCCGTTGGAAAATTAAATTGTCCGCATATGATTTAAATATATTAAAGGCAAAGAGAATTACGTAGCTGATGCTCTATCCCGAGTAAAATTAGAGCATACCTACTTCGGTGAGCAAACACAACATAGTTCCAATGAAGACAGCAGTAATCTTATTAGCATCACTGAAAAACCAGTTAATACATTCAATAGACAAATAATATTTTCCAAAGGCCAATCAGGTATTAAACACGAAACCTACTTTAATAAACAAATAACCTACATCTCTTATGATGAAATGACAAAAGAAAAAGCCGAATCATATTTAATCAACCACTTCTGTACCAAATCCAGTGTTCTGTACATAGACAATGATGCAGATTTTGAAATGCTTCAAACAGCACATCTAACAAAATTGTCCGCAGCCTCATTTTATTAAAAACAAGAAAGCAAGGCTACCTTCGGCTTGCCGAAGGTTTCATACCCTTGCAGTTATACAAAATATAAAATATATTTGGATTGCTGCTGGTTTCTGTGGTATTTATTGAACAATTATAACAGTACAGGAAGTCAAGATTTTGACCTGATTAAGGCTATGAATCAAACACCTGCTTCGAAAAAAAATAATTTTACCTTTTAAATGCTTTTGTATATACCTGGATTTCTTATATACTTAACACAAAATGTTATGAGGAAATGTCTTTGTGTTGTAGAGGATCTGTTGGTCATAAAATATAAATAAATTTGGAAAGTTCTCATTCAAAAATGCGTTTGAATAACAGCTACATGATTTTTTGTTTAACAGCTATATGTAATAGTACTCAGATTTCCATAAAATTGCAACATGAACCTTCATTAGGCCGATCGTTGATAAGTTATAAAAGTTCGATTTCGAACTTTATTATTAGGGACACACTTAGATTTGGATGTGGTAAGCCTGATAGCTATATCTTGAAATATAACGAAAATCGGCCGATAGGCTCCATGACAGCTATACGATATATCAGTCCGATCTGGCCCGTTCCGACTTATTTAAAGAGGGCAGAAATAAGAAGCTTGTGAGCAAATTTTCGTGAAGATAGCTCAATAACTGGGGGACTAATTTGCGTTGCAACAGACAAACGGACTGACTGATTGTTCCTATAACAGCTATAGAATATAAACGTCTGAGATATTTAAATGGAAAAACTAAGGGTGGGTTACTGTATAACATTAAAAAGTATTGATAATGTGCGGTATTTCCAAAAACAAAACAGGTTTGCATACAAAAACCCTGATTTCAGCCGATTGTTCCTATGGCAGCTATATGTTATAGTGGTCCGATTTTGATACAATTTTGACAGCACATTAAGAACGTAATAAGAATAGGATTTGCCAAATCTTGTTGCAATATCTTGAAAAACAACAAAAATCGGCCGATAGCTTCTATGACAGCTATACGATATATCGGTCCGATCTGGCTCGTTCCGACTTATTTACAGCCTACAGCAATAATAAGCTTGTGTGCCAAGTTTCATGAAGATAGCTCAATAACTGGGGGACTAATTTGAGTTGCAACAGACAGACGGACTGACTGATTGTTCCTATAACAGCTATAGAATATAAACGTCTGAGATATTGAAATGGAAAAACTAAGGGCGGGTTACTGTATAACATTAAAAAGTATTGATAATGTGCGGTATTTCCAAAAACAAAACAGGTTTGCATACAAAAACCCTGATTTCAGCCGATTGTTCCTATGGCAGCTATATGTTATAGTGGTCCGATTTGATACAATTTTGTCAGCACATTAAGAACGTAATGAGAATAGGATTTGCCAAATCTTTTTGCAATATCTTGAAAAACAACAAAAATCGGCCGATAGCTTCTATGACAGCTATACGATATATCGGTCCGATCTGGCTCGTTCCGACTTATTTACAGCCTACAGCAATAATAAGCTTGTGTGCCAAGTTTCATGAAGATAGCTCAATAACTGGGGGACTAATTTGAGTTGCAACAGACAGACGGACTGACTGATTGTTCCTATAACAGCTATAGAATATAAACGTCTGAGATATTGAAATGGAAAAACTAAGGGCGGGTTACTGTATAACATTAAAAAGTATTGATAATGTGCGGTATTTCCAAAAACAAAACAGGTTTGCATACAAAAACCCTGATTTCAGCCGATTGTTCCTATGGCAGCTATATGTTATAGTGGTCCGATTTTGATACAATTTTGAAAGCACTTTAAGAATGTAATAAGAATAGGATTTGATAAATCTTGTTGCAATATCTTGAAAAACAACAAAAATCGGCCGATAGCTTCTATGACAGCTATACGATATATCGGTGCGATCTGGCTCTTTCCGACTTATTTACAGCCTACAGCAATAATAAGCTTGTGTGCCAAGTTTCATGAAGATAGCTCAATAACTGGGGGACTAATTTGAGTTGCAACAGACAGACGGACTGACTGATTGTTCCTATAACAGCTATAGAATATAAACGTCTGAGATATTGAAATGGAAAAACTAAGGGCGGGTTACTGTATAACATTAAAAAGTATTGATAATGTGCGGTATTTCCAAAAACAAAACAGGTTTGCATACAAAAACCCTGATTTCAGCCGATTGTTCCTATTTCAGCTATATGTTATAGTGGTCCGATTTGATACAATTTTGTCAGCATATTAAGAACGTAATAAGAATAGGATTTGCCAAATCTTGTTGCAATATCTTGAAAAACAACAAAAATCGGCCGATAGCTTCTATGACAGCTATACGATATATCGGTCCGATCTGGCTCGTTCCGACTTATTTACAGCCTCCTTCTGGCTAAAATTAATATACCCTCTGCAAGGGTATAAAAAAAAAAAAAAAAGTTGCCACATAATTAAAAAAAGTTATCTGCTGCTGGAGTTGAACTCGGGTTCTGACATTAGGAAAAACCGACATAAGCACATGGCCACAGTGCAATACTATTTCTTGAATATCTTCCTTATTTATTGGCCGATCTTATTGAAACTTTGCCAACACACCCGCATGGTGATTGCTGTAGAGCTATATTTGCAGCTACAATCGACTTTTTTCGATTTATGGGGGCGGATGAAGGCGTGGCAAAAATCAAAAACAAACTTGATCTGCGTGTAGAATTAACACATATTGTCTCCAAATTTAGTAGCTCTAGCTCTTATAATAGTTGAGATCTAGGATTTCATACGGACGGACAGACAGACAGACGGACAGACGGACATGGCTATATCGACTCGGCTGTTCATGCTGATTCAGAATATATATACTTTATGGGGTCAGAGATTTCTCCTTCTGCCTGTTACAAACATTTTCGGTTGGCACAAAGTTATAATACCCTTATACTCTTCGAGTAGCGGGTATAAATACTCTTAGAAATTTCATACAATTTATAGCTCTAACAATTTTCAACATATTCTGAAGGATTTCTTCTGTCGGCTTTTTGGCTGCTTTATAACAAGACAAAAAGGTTTAGTGATCTTCAGGTTTTATTTCCAGCTTTTGGCTTCGGCCCTAACTTATTATAGCTTTGATAATTATATATCCCGCTCGTTCCGACATATTTACAACTTGCAGCAATAAGAAGCATGTCTGCCAAGTTGCATCAAGCTAGAGCTGAGAGACTAGTTTGTGTTGCAAAATGAACATACCCCTTTCAACGGTATAGACACAGACAAATTTGATTGAAAGTTTATCTTAACGTGTGAGAAGAGCCTTTTTGCCAAATATATCACTTTAGCTGTAGGCTAATATAGGCAATATATAGGCTAATCGACTCTACTATTTATGTTGACCAACAATATATTTATTTGCTTTGAGAGGCTGGCATAGCCTGCTCTCGCAGTTGAACACATTGCCCATGATTAATACTCCTTTTATTGACAATTGCATAATCCAATGGCTTAGGAAACGGGATTAATAGTTTCAGAAACTCGGTATCGTTTCCCTTGGCTAGCCCTGCTCTGTGGAGAGAGTTCTCAGCAACACTCGAACAGTACCGTAGACCCATTCTTCACTTGCTTCTAATTCTGTGCTCAACAATACGCGGCGGATTCAACATCAATTTTAGTAACCAACTGAACCTCAACCATTCCAATTTGATTGTCAATCAGTGCCTTGAGAGAGCTGCAGAGTAAAAAGCTGCCAACTGATGCTGCTGGCACTCTTCTCTCCCCTTCGAACCGCCCAATCATAGCCACAATGCTGAGCTATTCGTATGTAAACCTCAACTAGTCTGCGTTTTCTTTGCACAGCTGAGACCGACAGAGACAGCGGCCCAGAGAAAGTGCGAGAGAGAGAGGAGGAAAGAGGGAGCACAGTGGGGGCGGGCTTGAAGCTTCAAGCGTTCCATGCTTGATTTATTTTACATGTCACGACACAAGAAAACTTCCAAGTGCCACACCCACCCAAGTACCGTGGCATGCCCTGCGACCGTGCTACCGTGCGAAACGTATGTGTGTTGTCGTGCATGTAATAAATTTTTTATATGCATTGCGTACGAGCAAAAATAATGCTAAATTCTTAATCGACACCTGTCAATAAAGCAGTTTCTCTCTCTTTTCTCCACGCACTCTCTTTGACTGCTTTTTGCGTCTTTTGTTTGTGGATTGATAGGGCTGACTGGCTATGTGTGTATTGAGTTTGGCGCAGGTTTCTTTTTAATATGCCTCCCATGTGCTTGTTTAATACACACGCACACATACACATTGCTTTGCATACTTGCGGGCGACAAGCCACAATGGCCTCGAAGCCGCCACTTCTGATTAATATCTGCTTATATTGACAGCTGAGATTTAGTCAAAGCCGTTACACCCTTCGCGCACCCGCCCACTCATCCACCCACTGTGTACTGAGTTGAGTTAATAAAACGGCGAGTGACATGTTTTAGTCGGAACGTGCGGGAAATTCTAAAATGGCAAATTTCATTCATAACCTTTGTGGCGCTTGAATTATTGTCAGATTTTCCCTTTTATTTTACACGTGTAATTCAATGCGCTGCATCTGTTTTGTTCAGACAGATCTCATACAACATGGATGTCGCAGCAACCGATATAACCCGCGCTCGACCCCGACTTGTTCCAGCTCTGAAAAGAGCAGCTGGATCAGGTGCGTGGCTGAGGTGGGGCATCGACTGGCCAACAAACAAAGTCTAATTACAGAGATTTATGCTGTAATTGCATTTACTTGCAGTCGCACAGAGAGAGTGAGGTCGTACAAAATGGCAGAAAGAGAAACATAGAACGAGCCACAGCTTAAGCCCAATGCAATACAACGACGATTGCATGCACTTACACAGAGATTAGCCAAGGTATAACTGCTACGGTAGAAGATTCTCAAATGGAAAAGGCGATAAAAAAATTAAAAAAACCTTTGCGCCCTCAGTAGAAACTGATGGACATGACGATTGTATTCAGAAGCTGATTAATTAAGAAAGCCCCACATGTTTATATTGAACCAACAAATATTAGAAATGTAAATGTAAAGCTATATGATTTTAACACAATTATCTTCTGTCATCACAGAAGTTTCCTTTTATAATTCGAAGTAGTTTATCATATTCTTCGCCTGGGCTAACTTATATCTTACGTCGATCACATATATTTAATTAGTCTAATTATTTCTCAACTTTGATCGGCGTATAAAAACTTACAGCAAAAAAATATAAATGTTCACAACTCTAATCTTTCGATAACACTCAAGTTTTTGCCGGCTTCAATATAGTTTCATCTTTAAAGAACTTTGTATGATCAATTTTTTTATCTGCCCCTAAGCAGGACAATCAGTCAGTCTAATTTGGAACATTATTTTGTCAAAATTTCAGCAACATTATTTAAGCACTTCGTAAAGCTGACGACTGATTAATCAAACTCTTCCATCCGGCTCAGGGTATTGGCGAAAGAAATGCGGCATAAATAAGTAGTAAAACCAATTATAAGTTTTGTTTCTGCAGCCTGGAATTGCGACTGCACGATGACATCCGGCAAATGGCCGAGCACAAAGTTTAATGAAATTGAAAATAAATGAGAAAACATTTTACACAATTCCCTCGCCAAACACACCGACCCCCCCCCCCCTTCCCAATTCCACCTTTCCACATCACCCCCTTATCGCCGGACTCTGTCATGTGTACGGGGGCGAGGCACCTGAAAAGGGATTTGTGTGAAAAACGCTTCCGTTTCAGTATTTTAACGCTTAAGATGAAGCGACATGAGCTCAAAGCGAGTGTCATCCACACACACGCACAGAGAGCAGCCCAACAAATGGACAAATTAGCATGCAACCATAAGGCAATCCGCTCCCGCTCCCGCCAGTCCACCACACACACACGCTCTCACACGTGCACACTTGACTTGGACTTCATTGCACTCTCGGAGCACGTGGAGCACACTTGTGGAGTTTATGGGTCAAGTGTTTATTACGTCCTCGGGCGTGGCAAGAGCTACACCCACCGAGTCACTGACTGAGGTACTGCTAAATTGCAACACATTGTTAAGAGAGCTGGCTGAGTGTTTGTTTTCTTACGTATGCAACTGTAACGGATCGACAACTGGCCCAAAAAGAAGGCAAGTTATTTTTAACGCGACAGAGAGAGAGAGAGAGAGAGAGAGAGAGAGAGTGGGCGGGTGCGCGAAGGGTGTAACGGCTTTGACTAAATCTCAGCTGTCAATATAAGCAGATATTAATCAGAAGTGGCGGCTTCGAGGCCATTGTGGCTTGTCGCCCGCAAGTATGCAAAGCAATGTGTATGTGTGCGTGTGTATTAAACAAGCACATGGGAGGCATATTAAAAAGAAACCTGCGCCAAACTCAATACACACATAGCCAGTCAGCCCTATCAATCCACAAACAACAGACGCAAAAAGCAGTCAAAGAGAGTGCGTGGAGAAAAGAGAGAGAAACTGCTTTATTGACAGGTGTCGATTAAGAATTTAGCATTATTTTTGCTCGTACGCAATGCATATAAAAAATTTATTACATGCACGACAACACACATACGTTTCGCACGGTAGCACGGTCGCAGTGCATGCCACGGTACTTGGGTGGGTGTGGCACTTGGAAACAGAGAGTCTTTAGTTGATAGCTAATTACACGGAAACACGAGATACAAAACTCGAGAAACAGTTTGACCCAAGCCCTTAATGGGTCCAAAACTATTTATTGCATATTGTTGCCTTCTTCATCATGGCCAGGCGACCAATTAAGTGCAGCCAGGCGAATGCTATCTATCTATCTTTGTCTACCTACCGGTCGTTTAATTGCAGTTAATTGAACCAAATTATTGCTTGGCATTTGAACAGGAAATATTTGCCAAATATGAAGCTTAGCATATTCAGTTATATTGCCATTTACTCGTACGGGTGTGTAGGTGTAAATACTCTGCTGCAGTCTACAGATAAGAAAAATATTCTCCATAAACGAGACCAAGTGCGGTGATTGAAGCCAAAACTAATGGTCGTAGAATAGTCGAGCGAACTGTGTCTTTGTCAATGTTTAACTTAACGTTCAGGCACTTACAAACTGCTTAGTCCCACTTGCAGTACGCTCAGAAGGTAAAACGGAGTAACTCACGCTACATTTGCAATTAACTAATTAATTAATCACCCTGATTAGCACGGAGCTGCAGCCAGAAAGAGTGTGGAAATCAATTGTTAACGCCTTTCTGCACATTTCACAGCTTTCAATTTGATAATCAAACTGTGCGACTTTGAAGTTCAAACACCCATAAAATGACTAACTGAGACCTGGCGACCGCACTGGCATACCCCACCTTGGATGCCGCCGGCATCCTGTTGTCGCCAGCGAAGCGAGTTAATAGAAATTGCTGTTGACACAGGTAAAATGGCAAGAATTAAATGAAAGAAGGAGAGAGAGAGAATGAGAGAGGGACAGAGAGTGATAGTGAGAGTTGAATCCTTTCTCATAACTTTTTATGCGCTTATTATGAGCTAAAAATCGTCATCTTCAAACTTTTCCAATAATAAAGAAGCCAGAAACTTCATTTTCTTAAAGTTGCCCAGCCGAAATCACGCTTTGCCTCTCGGCGTACAGTTTATGCCTAAGTTTTGGTCATAGAGGGTGGTTGGGAGGTAAGAGCGAGTGAGGAACTTCCCTGATAGTCTTGCCAAATTGGCTAATTAACTAGCTGAACAAACTCGAGCACACACATACAGGGAGCTATACCTGCCCCAAGGCTATGCTAAGAAAACAAGAACAGTATGCTGTGTGTGCGGTAAGGAGAGAGATAGATAGAGAGTGATGGGGTGGGGGGGCTAACTGGGCTCATTCGGAAAATAATGACAATAATTTGGCAAACTCTCAACGTTGTTTGGTGCCCAATAAAATAAATATACACTAACAATTGCCGCTTTACTCATTGAAACGACTCATTAGAACTTTCCAAGTTGGCATTGTCTACACGTTATTGGCACTGGGCGGCATTAGTCCACAACTTTACGCACTGCGACCTCTGATCTTCCCTGCTTCACCTTTTGTTGCTGCCTCCTCATCGTTTTTTCCCCTTTGCAGAAAATCAACTCACGTATGCGCATTTTGCTGTCACTCAGAAAATCACTCATCAAAAATTGATGGAAAGCAAAGGCACGAGATGATTTCTGGTGGAAATAAACTCTCTCGCAGCCGATACTATCATTGAAATTATTAGCATTAGTAGTAGCATTATTTGTCACGTTTGCGCTATGCAAATACCAGAGCAGAAACGAGAAGGGAGAGATGCACCGATAACGTGATATTATTTTGTTTGCACATCAAGGGTCAAAGCGGAAGCGCACGAGGAAGCGGCGTCATTGAGCTTTATTGTTTCACAAATCGAATTCATTTGTATTATTCACACAAAAGCAACCTATGATACACAATTTTCTGTTTTTTCACGTTCCGATTCGCTGATTGCACTTTGCCCGTAGCTCAAATTATTAAATTTTCGTAAAACAATTGAAAATGTTAATAAACTCAACGGCTGAATGATAACATATTTGACGTACTGAGTTATCCAGAATTAGTTACCTTTTCATTCATTCACGCGAATGTCGAAACATAATAAGCTTCGTCTGTCTGCCAAATTTGATGTCCTCGCCTTTTATAATTTCTGAGATCCCGACATTCAAACAGAAAAAAATGGCCAAGTCTTTCTCGAGTCAGTTGTGATTGCTAACCAAGATTACAAATAATTTACATTCTTTCTGCATGCAACATACATGTGAGCATGTATTGGTAAGCCCTCCTTTTATATCCGCTACACATCCGAAAATGAATGTTACAGGCAGAGTGAGATCCCAAAATATATATATTCTTGGTCAGGACTGTCTGTTTTTCTGCGCATATAAAAATCTAGATCTGAGGTATAACTATTAGGACACCTAATTATACCCGCTACTCGTAGAGTAGAAGGATATTATAGCTTTGTGCCAACCGAAAATATTTGTAACAGGCAGAAGGCATCTCCGACCCCATAAAGTATATATATTCTCAATCAGTATGAACAGCCGAGTCGATATATATACGACGGTATATACGACGGACATGGCGTGATAAAAAACACCCTGCGGGCGTTTTGCGAAAGTTTCGCCTGATAAATAAGGAAGATATTCATGAAATAGCATTGCCCTGTGTTTATGTCCGTTTTTTCTAATGTTAGTTCCCGAATTCAACTCCAGCAGCAGGCAACTTTTTTTTTAATTATGTGCACCGAAAATATTCATAATGCAATTTTATCGGCATTGCGTAAGAAATGCAGTGGCCGAGTGGTGATGGTAGCTGATTAACAAAAAGTTCGGAGTTCAACTCCTGGGTGCGGCGACCGACTTATATTTATTATTTCTTCCTGTCTCTTTCACACATGCATAATTAAACAAGTCGGAAAGGCTACAGTCGAGCTGACTCGACTGTGATATACCCGCTACAATTCTTCGGAAAAACACGTGCCAAATGTGAACAATGCGTTCTTGCTTTTTATTTCTTTCCGTCTGTAATTTGTTTTGCCTATGCAAGTTCCACTCGATTCTTATTGGATGTTGCCCTTTGCTTTTATTACTTTGCAGTTATAAATTATGCATGAGTGATAGAGACGCCTATACATACATACATACATATATGCTGCCTCACAATACATCTTAAAATATCTAATTAGATTTGTCGTTTGTTTTTTGTGTTGCTGCTCAATGTCTCTTTCGATTCTAAGTGCCTTTAAATATAATAAAAATTTATTTCGAATTTTGCAACACACTATAAAATAAAAAACGAATATAAGATACAAAAAAAAATAAATATAAGTCGCCGCGGCACACCCAGGAGTTGAACTCCGGACCTCTCGCTTAACAGTCAACTACCATCACCACTCGACCACTGCATTTCTTACGCAAAGATCGATAAAATTGCACTATGAATATTTTCGGTGCACATAATTAAAAAAAAGAGTTGCCACATAATTAAAAAAAAAAAAAAAAAAAAAAGTTGCCACATAATTAAAAAAAAGTTGTCTGCTGGAGTTGAACTCGGGTACTAACATTAGGAAAAACCGACATAAGCACATGGCCACAGGGTAATACTATTTCTTGTATATCTTCTTTATTTATCAGCCGATCTTATTGAAACTTTGCCAACACGCCCGCATGGTGGTTTTTATCACCTGTATAAAAAAAGATGTAGAGCTATATTTGCAGCTACAATCGACTTTTTTCGATTTATGGGGGCGGATGGAGGCGTGGTAAAAATCCAAAATGAACTTGATCTGCATGAAGAATTAACACATATTGTCTCCAAATTTCGCAGCTCTAGCTCTTATAATAGCTGAGATCTAGGTTTTCAGCTACAATCGACTTTTTTCGATTTATGGGGGCGGATGGAGGCGTGGCAAAATCCAAAATAAACTTGATCTGCGTGCAGAATTAACACATATTGTCTCCAAATTTGGCAGCTCTAGCTCTTATAATAGCTGAGATCTAGGTTTTCACACGAACGGACAGACGGACAGACGGACATGGCTATATTTATGGGGTCGGAGATTTCTCCTTCTGCCTGTTACAAACATTTTCGGTTGGCACAAAGTTATAATACCCTTATACTCTTCTAGTAGCGGGTATAAAAATTTAAGCGGCCTTAGTTGCAGCACATAAACTGTGCAACACAAAATACTTAAAGAATGTTAGAAATGTGGTGGACGTATAGAAGGGTAGCGGGTATATCACAGTCGAGCTTTACAGTTATCCTTATTGATGCATGCTACCGAATGTTGAATATCATCTATTTAGGGGTAACTGAACTTACGGCTCGCCGGCAGTAGAAGAATCTATTCTGTTGGGAGTTATAAGTTTGGTACCACGTTTGTGATGGTTTTTCAAAATTGCAAGATATTTTATTTCATGCACGCTCGACTCCATTTCTCTTTTTGCATAAAATGAGTTCAAATTACGCTGAAACTGAAGAAAAGCAAAAACAAATAATAAGTAAGAAAAAAAGAGAGTGGGTTAGAATGGGAAAATAGAGTGTGCGTATTCTTTGACTCTGTTAGTCTTCGTTACTGTAGCCCTAATTGGTTGACTGTCGTCCATCTTGTGTGCGTGGCCTTTGTCCCCATCCATTTCTCCGTTTAATGTCTATGTCCACGTTGTCATCAACTTGGCAGTTGCCATTGTTCGGCCAGTTTTCGTTTTGGATCTGTTTTACTTCCCGTTCTATTTTCTTTTTTATAGGTCCCTCATTTTGTCGGGCTGCTTTATGGAATATTGAATTACTTCTAATGGCCAGTGCCAGAGCACAATGGACAGCCACAAAGGTCCACATAATGACAGTGGAAGCAGTTACAAAAACACACACACCACCATACTCACGCGCACACACATAAAAGAATATATTAAAAAATGAGAAATATTTTAAATATTTGCCAACCCTAAATATGTTTTACACACAGGAGATATTAAAGAGCCCCACCATTGCTCTCCCTTTCGCCACCGTTAACTGTTTGATATGCGAACTATACCGTAGTAAATCATCTCGTAAATTATTGACTTAACTCCGCATGGCTCGTACATACACCGAAAGTGAAGACGAAGCAGACAGAAATATACCCTTCGTCCAATTTATAATGAATAAGGTCTTATTTCACAGAACACGCAAACTGAACTTGTTTTGAGTTTAAAATTCATTGAAATGTACATATGTGCATTTAGGTGCTATCCGTATGAGATCAGTGCAATCATACAGATGGACAGAATGACGGGCATAGATAATTCTATTCAAATATGTATTTGGGCTGACAAAGAATGAAAATACTTGTGTGATCAGCCACGCCTTCCAAGGCATGTTACATACAATTGCGCATATCTTTGCATTCTCTGGCTTACTCATTTTAGAAGGAAGACAACCCTAATGAATTTATTATTAATCAACGGCTTTAGTTACAGCTTTCTCAAGAGATGAATTCGACGTGAACCTATCTTACTACTTGAATTTCAATCAGGTTATAAATACAGTCAACGAATAATAACGACGAATAATTTTAAACGGTCTTGAAGCTTTATTCCTTACACGTGTTTATACAAAGTTGTGCAAAGAATATCCTACTGTCAACTGTAGCGTTCACAGCTTTTAACGCCATACGTTTTTAGGCCATGGATTTACAAAAAATACATGGTCTATTGTGTTTGTCTGTCTGTCTGAATGCCTATTTGTCTGTCTGTCTATGAGCACCTGATTCTCAGATATTATTGTAACAGGTAGAAGGAGACATCTCCGACCCCATAAAGTATATATATTCTGAATGAGCATGAACAGCCGAGTCGATATAGTCATGTCCGTCTGACCGTCTGTCTGTCCGTATGAAAACCTAGATCTCAGCCATAATAAATGCTGGAGCTATACAATTTGGGGACAATATGTGTTAATTCTGCACGCAATCAAGTTTATTTTGGACTTTTACCACGCCTCCATCCGCCCCCATATATCGAAAAAAATCGATTGTAGCTGCAAATATAGCTATACAGCAATCATGTGAAAAAAACCACGATGCGGGAGTTTTGCAAAAGTTTCAATAAGATCGGCCGATAAATAAGGAAGATATTCAAGAAATAGTATTGCCCTGTTGCCATGTGCTTATGTCGGTTTTTCCTAATGTTAGTCCCCGAGTTCAACTCCAGCAGCAAGCAACTTTTTTTTTTAATTATGTGCACCGAAAATATTCATAATGCAATTTTATCGGTTATTGCGTAAATAATGATGTGGCTGAGTGGTGATGGTGGCTGACTGTTAAGCGAGAGGTTCGGAGTTCAACTCCTGGGTGCGCCGACCGACTTATATTTTTTTTTTCGTATCTTATATTATTTTTTAATTTTTTATTTTACAGTGTGTTTTTCACACATGCATAATTTAAAGCCCTCTGCTGTGTTATAACTGCAAAGTAATAAAAGCAAAGGGCAATATCCAATAAGAATCGAGTGGAACTTGCATAGGCAAAACAAATTAGAGACGGAAAGAAATAAAAAGCAAGAACGCATTGTTTACATTTGGCACGTGTTTTTCCGAAGAATTGTAGCGGGTATATCACAGTCGAGTACGCTCGATTCCGACTTGTTCTGTCTTTAATCATTGCATAGCAGGATGCCAAAGAAGAGGTAGACCCACGAATAGGATCATTTGCAGAGTCGTTTTCTGTCTTTTATCTAAAATTCTGAATTCTTAATTTCGAACTGGCTTATTATTTCAGTCAGAACTTTCACTTTTGGTGTGTAAATTAATCACTTTCTTAATTATACCTAAATTCAAACGAATGTATTTGTTTTATATGAAAGGACATGGGTCCTTATACAATCAAATCAAAAGTTGGCTGTAAGCATTCTAACATTCTTTGTTATGTTATTATAATTTATGTCATTCAGTTTTTTAACTTTTCTGCACATTGTACTTTTGTGCAGTCTCAAACCAAAAGACCTCATCGCACAACCTTTGCGCAGTGCAGGTGTCGCAATTTATGCGTAAAGAATGTGGCCATATATGTGTGTTCGTGTATTTGGGTGAGACTGTGTAGTCAAGGGAAATGACAGACGCTCATACAGTCAAGCGTTTGTCTTTTTCTCGATGGCATAATAAACATTTCGACTGACCTCTGTAAATAACGCGAACAAAGACCAAAACCCAAAGATCAAAAACCAACTCCGACCGGATTGAACCGTGCCGCCGCCGCAAGTTGAAGTTCAATATATTTACACTGGCAAGGCAGATCTAAAGAAAATCGGGAGTAGCTGCCCGACAGAAGGTGGGCTATTTGTGGCACACTTTCAGGACCGCAGCCGGCGGCTTTGTAAAAAGAAGTCGAAGACAACTGGAAATCGGCTTTTTATGCGTCGAGTTAAGAGTTCAGTTGAATTTACGGTTTGTTTGCCCTCGCAAGGCATTGTTCGCAAAACTATTTTCCGCTTACCATTGTGACTGTCGATAAGGCAATAGGTGGGTAACCTAAAAATCAAACACTTAGTGGCAATCAATTAGCGCAAGATTGAGTTGAAGCTTATTCAGAAAAGTCAAAAGGAACCCTGCACATTCCCATCAAAACACCAACACAACAAGCCATTTCATAGCCCACTTTCAAGTGCTTACCTTTTTCCATAAGGTGTTTATGCCTTGCTCTTTTCACCGACAAACACTGCACAGTAGGTCAAAAGGTGTGCTAGCTTGTTTTAATTTATAACATGGAAAATAATAATTATATTCAAAAAATTGTAATTCTTGATAATTCACTTACAACTTAGCAACTAAAATCCAGGTAGCTATTAAGGTATAATTACAATAAAATTCGGACTAATTTTAGATCCTTGAGTTTTCCACTGTTTTCTTATACGTTATTTACAAATGTATGTGTGAATTCAAACTTTTGACTGAATCAACTCATGTGGCGGAATCAACACATTCTGAGACCCTGATCAAGAATTTATCTATATTGAGCGGTCAACTAGCTCTCCTTCGGCAAGTTACATAATTAATACTGACTTAAAATGCCTATAGATTTTATCAATTTCAAATGCTGAAGAGTAGTTTAATGAGTTAATTTAACTTATTTCTGAAGGAATTTCTATTTATTTAAAAAAAAAACTTTTTTAAAACATTTATTTTTGAATGTTGCAAATGGAGCTTGATAGCTCGCTCTTCTGGCCCACTGTGCACGGTAACTAGCGTATGCCTGCCACGTCTTGTCAGGGAAACAGGAGAAGTTGAGGGAGCGTAAAAAGGTGCAAAATCTAAATAACAAACTTGTTTAAGTATTTTCTTTTTGTGCTCGCAAAGTATCAATGACAATGCTCAGGGTACGGATAAAGAAAAAGGAAACGGCTACGCACACGGAAGTTGCCTTTCATCAGCTTCTTTCATTCTACTCCTCCCTTGCTTTTTATTTGTTGAGCGTCTACAAGTTTTGAGATATTTTGTGTGAAAAAGAAAATGAAGCCGTATTTGTTGAAGGGGCTTAAGTCGTAATAAAGATAAATGATAAACAAGTGATAAGACTTCTTTCTTAAAAAACAAACAATAAAGGAAGCAAAACAGTCAAGATATTTCAGAATACTGTGGAGCGGTTATGAAATTTTAAAAGTTAAATAGGCCAAAATAAATTATATGAAACAGAAAATTGGAGTTGACTTTTACTGGATACATATGTTTTTGGGCAAAATAATATTGTTTTAAATTTAATGCACAATAGTATGCATTTTCAAAAGTAACTACACATAATAATGGTATGATTTAAACAATATTTAATATAAATAAAAATTAATATAAACTTTAAAGCAACCAAATACCTAAAATATCCTTCGTCCATACATACAAATGGTTCCTATAATTCTTTCTTCTTACACCTGATTATACCCGCTACTCGAAGAGTATAAGGGTATTATAGCTTTGTGCCAACCAAAAATGTTTGTAACAGGCAGAAGGAGACATCTCCGACCATAAAGTATATATATTCTGAATCAGCATGAACAGCCGAGTCAATATAGCCATGTCCGTCTGTCCGTCTGTCCGTCTGTCTGTACGTATGAAAACCTAGATCTCAGCTATAATAAGAGCTAGAGCTACCAAATTTGGAGACAATATGTGTTAATTCTGCAGGCAGATTAATTTTATTTTGGATTTTTTCACGCCTCCATCCGCCCCCATAAATCGAAAAAATCGATTGTAGCTGCAAATATAGCTCTACAGCAATCATTTTTTATACATGTGATAAAATCCACCCTGCGGGCGTGAAAGTTTCAATAAGATCGGCTTGATAAATAAGGAAGATATTCACGAAATAGTATTGCCCTCTGACCATGTGCTTATGTCGTTTTTTTCTAATATTAGTTCCCGAAAATATATGTGCACCAAAAATATTCATAATGCAATTTTATCGGTCATTGCGTAAGAAATGCAGTCGCCGAGTGGTGCTGGTGGCTGACTGTTAAGCGAGAGGTTCGGAGTTCAACTCCTGGGTGCGGCGACCGACTTATATATATATATATATTT
Source organism: Zaprionus inermis (assembly GCA_018151445.1). Classification (NCBI taxonomy): domain Eukaryota; kingdom Metazoa; phylum Arthropoda; class Insecta; order Diptera; family Drosophilidae; genus Zaprionus; species Zaprionus inermis. The sequence continues at coordinate 183,724 of JAECXD010000589.1, read as the reverse complement.
TTTTTTTTTTCGTATCTTATCATTTTTTTATTTAATGTGTGTTGCAAAATTCAAAATAAGTTTTTAGTATATTTAAAGCCACTAAGAATCGAAAGAGACATTGAGCAGCAATGCAAAAAACAAACGACAAATCTGATTAGATATGTTGAGATGTATTGTGAGGCACCATATATGTATGTATGTATAGGCGTCTCTTTCACACATGCGTAATTTAAAGCTATAACTGCAAAGTAATAAAAGCAATGGGCAATAGGCAATAAGAATCGAGTGGAACTTGCATAGGCAAACAAATTAGAGACGGAAAAAAATAAAAAGCAAGAACGCATTGTTCACATTTGGCACGTGTTTTTCCGAAGAGTTGTAGCGGGTATATCACAGTCGTGTACGCTCGACTGTAGCCTTTCCGACTTGTTTAACAATTTAATTTGGTCGAATGGTACAAAGTCGAATTTTCACGCCTTCGTTTCACTGTAAAAGGCAAAGCAGTTCAAATTGTTTGGCAAAAAAAAGATGCTAATCCTTTAGTCTCTTCGGTATTAGCTCAAGACTAACGACTGACGGTAAACAGAAATTCGATTATAAAAGGCAGTAACATGCAGAGTAAAGAAAAGAGCGGATTAGTCGCATGCCGTGTAAACAACAATAAACTGATATAAATGTCAGAAATTAACCGCGAGAATCAAGAAAAAAAAGAAGAAGAAGAAACGCCGCTGCTAGGGCAATTAACTTGTTAGGGCTCAAGCCGTAAAATCAAACCGGAGTGTTCGGGTGGGGTTGCTCGAGGGAAGGATTTGGGATTGAGGCAGACGGCGACTAAACCAATATCCGGGCGCATGAAACAATGTTCCATGAGCGACTTACTGACAGCCAAATATTTGCCAAATAAATATCAAGAACTTTTGCCGGCAACTATCTCCGTCCTTCTACCCTACCGTACCATGCACTCCTCTACCACCCCAATTCAGTGTTATATAAATCAATTTATTATTGTCGTTAAGATTTAACTTTCTCGGGCCGTGCGTCAGGGTGGCTCGTCGCTCCCTCTCTGTCCCGGCACGAGAAAACCTTCCCCTAAACCGACACCCCCACTGCAGTCCAGCAGCTGCCACCCCCGTCGAGCATGCACGCATCTCTGTCGATGCCCAAATACTTTCAGCTAAGTAATTTGCAACCTTCGACCTCGTCATTCTCCGCATTTGCCCGCCAGGGTAGCCAGGGTGGGAATATCTAATGTATTAATTCCGCAAATGCACCCAGGCAGACTGTGGAAAGGGGAAGGGAAGCCGGAGAAGACGCTCTAATAAAATTGCAAATTTGTCTATAGCTCACTTTAAGAATATTTGTGCAAAGTCGTTGGCCAAATGTCAAAATTTGCGGCTATCGATTCGAGTCCATTGAGCCAGATGAAGAGGAGGCACAGCGGGGGTGGCATCTATTGATTTGTCAGGGTGCTGAAAGGTCAGAACGAGGGCGAGTGACCTCTGCTCAATGCTTATAAAGACATATAAAGACAAATTGAGGCGCAGTATTTGTAATTTCACTAAGACCCTTGCAGTTAGTGTGTTTTAGTTGTGTGTGTACATAAAATGCATTTTAATTTTAAAATAGACGTTTCATGAGGGTGCATGGACTGAGTGCTCACCGAAATATATTTTAAATAAATGACGAGGAAAGAATATTTAAGTTATAGAACTAACGAAAGAACACATAGGATTTTTTGGCAGACATAAAGTGAGCTATTCCCAAAAACTTGATCGTTATGCTGTACCAAACTCATCAAAGTAGAGCAATCTGTCTGCAAATTGACGGGCGAATAAAACCCATTTGAGTCATTTTCTTAGTATAAACAGTATCCACAATTACCCTTAAAGAATGATATCAATATAACTTACGTATCTCTTAAATATCGAGTTCTCAAAAATCCATTATATATAGTAGAAAGAAATCAATTACCAGAGGTATACGTTTAAAAGGAAGTGACATTAAGGAAGTTAATTTTTCTTTTTTCTATTCTTTAAAAACCGCCACCGTTTGAGTTCAAGATGTATGGTGCCATTTGCAAACTGTTTGGGGAAATTCTGAAAACAATGTGCATACCATATAAGTTAAAGGTATAATATGAACAAGTCGGAAAGGCTACAGTCGAGCTGACTCGACTGTGAAATACCCGCTACAATTCTTCGGAAAAACACGTGCCAAATGTGAACAATGCGTTCTTGCTTTTTATTTTTTTCCTTCTCTAATTTGTTTTGCCTATGCAAGTTCCACTCGATTCTTATTGGATGTTCTTTTTTTTTTTTTTTTTTTTTTTGGACGTTGATACAATGAATGTATAATCAAGTGGTCCTTGCAAAACCAAGCCGATGCTTGTTACGCGCGGATCCCAGACACAGCGAATGTCCACCTCCTGCCCAACCGACCGAGGGGCACAGTCGTCTGACGTACGACTCGAAACGCGAAACGCGAAATAGAGAACGCGGGCATGCAAAGATACCGAGATAGAAAAGATTTTCGAGGAAAGATTACTTAATTTCTAGATAGGTAGGACAAGATTTCAAATTTTAGGCATGCAACAGAGGAAGCGTTAGAAGAAAGAAAGTAAAGATTATTATAGTCAGAACATAATACCCTAAACGGATCGTGAAGGGCATAGTTCGATCTACAATTAGGAAGAGTTAGTGGTAAGTAATTGCGTGTTAATCTACAAGGGACAGAAAAGTGTAGCTGGCTAACCAGGTCAACACTGTCAATGTCACCTTGGATGAGGTTATTAATAAATACTACACCCAGCATGGCTCTACGATTAGCTAGGGAAGGTAAGTTAAGTAGTAGAAGTCTACTGCCATAGGAAGGAAGTCTTAAATTTACGTCCCAGTTAAGGCCTCGTAAGGCGAAAATTAAAAAATTGTTTTGTACAGATTCAATGCGGTTTTTGTGAGTAGTGTACTGGGGACACCATACGCATGATCCATATTCCAGAATTGGACGAACAAGTGAGGTGTAGAGGGTCTTTGTTACATAAGGATCGTCAAACTCCTTAGACCATCTCTTAATAAAGCCAAGCACACCCATGGCTTTATTGACCATATGGGAAATATGTTCGGAAAACTTTAGTTTTCGGTCCAAACGGGCCCCAAGATCATCAACTAGAGTAATTCTTTCTAAGACACAACCACAAAGAGTGTAGGAAACGTACTTTGGACTGGCTCGATAGAATGTCATCAGCTTGCATTTGGAGCTGTTCAGGTTTAAGAAATTTGCACAACACCAGGAATGAAAACTGTCTAGGTCGGCTTGTAAGTGCGAGTGGCAGTAGTCATCTTTAAATTGATAACAAAGCTTTACATCATCCGACCAAAGGTAGGTCATTGATGAAAAGCGTAAAAAGGAGGGGGCCTAGATGGCTACCCTGAGGAACGCCAGATGTGGCATGAAGAAGGTGTGAAAATACATTTTTAAAGAGAACTCTTTGGGTTCTGCCATTCAGATAACTCACAATCCAATTAAGAAGTTTTGGTGTGAAGCCTAAGAGGCTGAGTTTATGTGCAAGAAGGGAATGATTTACTGTTGCCCTTTGCTTTTATTACTTTGCAGTTAGAACTCAGCAGAGGGCTTTAAATTATGCATGTGTGAAAGAGACGCCTATACATACATACATATATGCTGTCTCACAATACATCTCAACATATCTAATTAGATTTGTCGTTTGTTTGTTGTGTTGCTGCTCAATGTCTCTTTCGATTCTAAGTGGCTTTAAATATACTAAAAATTTATTTTGCAACACACTATAAAATAAAAAACAAGAAAGCAAGGCTACCTTCGGCTTGCCGAAGGTTTCATACCCTTGCATTTATACAAAATATAAAATATATTTGGATTGCTGCTGGTTTTTGTGGTATTTATTGAACAATTATAACAGTACAGGAAGTCGAGATTTTTACCTGATTAAGGCTATGAATCAAACACCTGCTTCGAAAAAAAATAATTCTACCTTTTTAATGCTTTTATATATATATCTGGATTTCTTATATACTTAACACAAAATGTTATGAGGAAATGTCTTTGTGTTGTAAAGGATCTGTTGGTCATAAAATCTAAATTTGGAAAGTTCTCATTCAAAAATGCGTTTGACAGCTATATAATTTTTTGTTTAACAGCTACATGTAATAGTACTCAGATTTCCATAAAATTGCAACATGAACCTTCATTAGGCCGATCGTTGATCGTTATAAGTTATAAAGTTCGATTTCGAACTTTATTATTAGGGACACACTTAGATTTGGATGTGGTAAGCCTGATAGCTATATCTTGAAATATAACGAAAATCGGTTGATAGGCTCCATGACAGCTATACGATATATCAGTCCGATATGGCTCGTTCCGACTTATTTAAAGAGGGCAGAAATAAGAAGCTTGTGAGCAAAGTTTCATGAAAATAGCTCAATAACTGGGGGACTAATTTGCGTTGCAACAGACAGACGGACTGACTGATTGTTCCTATAACAGCTATATAATATAAACGTCTGAGATATTTAAATGGAAAAACTAACGGCGGGTTACTGTATAACATTAAAAAGTATTGATAATGTGCGGTATTTCCAAAAACAAAACAGGCTTGCATACAAAAACCCTGATTTCAGCCGATTGTTCCTATGGCAGCTATATGTTATAATGGTCCGATTTTGATACAATTTTGACAACAAATTAAAAACGTAATAAGAATAGGATTGGCCAAATCTTGGTGCAATATCTTGAAAAACAATAAAAATCGGCCGATAGCTTCTATTACAGCTATACGATATATCAGTCCGATCTGGCTCGTTCCGACTTATTTACAGCCTACAGCAATAATAAGCTTGTGTGCCAAGTTTCATGAAGATAGCTCAATAACTGGGGGACTAATTTGAGTTGCAACAGACAGACGGACTGACTGATTGTTCCTATAACAGCTATAGAATATAAACGTCTGAGATATTTAAATGGAAAAACTAAGGGCGGGTTACTGTATAACATTAAAAAGTATTAATAATGTGCGGTATTTCCAAAAACAAAACAGGTTTGCATACAAAAACCCTGATTTCAGTCGATTGTTCCTATGGCAGCTATATGTTATAGTGGTCCGATGATACAATTTTGACAGCACATTAAGAACGTAATAAGAATTGGATTTGCCAAATCTTGTTGCAATATCTTGAAAAACAACAAAAATCGGCCGATAGCTTCTATGACAGCTATACGATATATCGGTCCGATCTGGCTCGTTCCGACTTATTTACAGCCTACAGCAATAAGAAGCTTGTGTGCCAAGTTTCATGAAGATAGCTCAAAAACTGAGAGACTAGTTTGCGTTGCAACAGACGGACGGACGGACGGACAGACGGACATCCATTTTTCGACTACTCTGGTGATGCTGATTCAGAATATATATATTTTATAGGGTCGGAGATGTCTCCTAAGGTGCGTTGCAAACTTCTGGCTAAAATTAATATACCCTCTGCAAGGGTATAAAAAAGTTGGCACATAATTAAAAAAAAGTCTGCTACTGGAGTTGAACTCGGGTACTAACATTAGGAAAAACCAACATAAGCACATGGCCACAGGGCAATACTATTTCGTGAATATCTTCCTTATTTATCGGCTGATCTTAAAACTTACTTGAAACTTACGCAACACGCCCGCAAGGTGGTTTTTATCACATGTATAAAAAATGATCGCTGTAGAGCTATATTTGCAGCTTCCTGAAACTTCCTAACCTTATCAACACAGTGTATTTTACATATGTTAATCATATGTAAGTATTCATCTACATTTGGTATTAAGACAATGGGTACAAGTTTTTTTCATCGCCTACAATTATAAGATCTTCAACCTTTAATTCTTATATTTTAATTTTTATACCCGCTACTCGAAGAGTATAAGGGTATTATAGCTTTGTGCCAACCGAAAATGTTTGTTACAGGCAGAAGGAGAAATCTCCGACCCCATAAAGTATATATATTTTAAATCAGCATGAACAGCCGAGTCGCTATAGCCATGTCCGTCTGTCTGTCTGTCCGTCTGTCTGTCCGAATGAAAACCTAGATCTTAGCTATTATAAGAGCTAGAGCTACCAAATTTGGGGACAATATGTGTTAATTATGCCCGCAGATCAAGTTTATTTTGGATTTTTGCCACCTCCATCCGCCCCCAAAAAACGAAAAAAAAGTCGATTGTAGCTGCAAATATAGCTCTCCACATTTATACATGTGATAAAAACCACCATGCGGGCGTGTTGCGTAAGTTTCAAGTAAGTTTTAAGATCGGCCGATAAATAAGGAAGATATTCAAGAAGTAGTATTGCCCTGTGGCCATATGCTTATGTCGGTTTTTCCTAATGTTAGAACCCGAGTTCAACTCCAGCAGCAGATAACTTTTTATACCCGCTACTCGAAGAGTATTTTTTTTTTTTTTTTTTAATTATGTGGCAACTCTTTTTTTTAATTATGTGCACCGAAAATATTCATAGTGTAATTTTATCGGTCATTGCGTAAGAAATGCAGTGGTCGAGTGGTGATGGTAGTTGACTGTTAAGCGAGAGGTCCGGAGTTTGACTTCTGGGTGTGCCGCGGCGACTTATATTTTTATACCCTTGCAGAGGGTATATTAATTTTAGCCAGAAGTTTGCAACGCACCTTAGGAGACATCTCCGACCCTATAAAGTATATATATTCTGAATCAGCATCACCAGAGGAGTCGAAAAATGGATGTCCGTCTGTCCGTCCGTCCGTCCGTCCGTCCGTCCGTCCGTCCGTCCGTCCGTCCGTCCGTCCGTCCGTCTGTTGCAACGCAAACTAGTCTCTCAGTTTTTGAGGTATCTTCATGAAACTTGGCACACAAGCTTATTATTGCTGTAGGCTGTAAATAAGTCGGAACGATCCAGATCGGACCGATATATCGTATAGCTGTCATAGAAGCTATCTGCCGATTTTTGTTGTTTTTCAAGATATCTCAACAAGATTTGGCAAATCCTATTCTTATTACGTTCTTAATGTGCTGTCAAAATTATATCAAAATCGGACCACTATAACTTATAGCTGCCATAGGAACAATCGGCTGAAATCACGGTTTTTGTATGCAAACCTGTTTTGTTTTTGGAAATACCGCACATTATCAATACTTTTTAATGTTATACAGTAACCCGCCCTTAGTTTATCCATTTAAATATCTTAGACGTTTATATTCTATAGCTGTTATAGGAACAATCAGTCAGTCCGTCTGTCTGTTGCAACTCAAATTAGTCCCCCAGTTATTGAGCTATCTTCATGAAACTTGGCACACAAGCTTCTTGCTGCTGTAGGCTGTAAATAAGTCGGAACGAGCCAGATCGGACCGATATATCGTATAGCTGTCATAGAAGCTATCGGCCGATTTTTGTTGTTTTTCAAGATATCTCAACAAGATTTGGCAAATCCTATTCTTATTACGTTCTTAATGTGCTGTCAAAATTATATCAAAATCGGACCACTATAACTTATAGCTGCCATAGGAACAATCGGCTGAAATCACGGTTTTTGTATGCAAACCTGTTTTGTTTTTGGAAATACCGCACATTATCAATACTTTTTAATGTTATACAGTAACCCGCCCTTAGTTTATCCATTTAAATATCTTAGACGTTTATATTCTATAGCTGTTATAGGAACAATCAGTCAGTCCGTTTGTCTGTTGCAACGCAAATTAGTCCCCCCAGTTATTGAGCTATCTTCATGAAACTTTGCTCACAAGCTTCTTATTTCTGCCCTCTTTAAATAAGTCGGAACGGGTCAGATCGGACTGATATATCGTATAGCTGTCATGGAGCCTATCGGCCGATTTTCGTTATATTTCAAGATATAGCTATCAGGCTTACCACATCCAAATCTAAGTGTGTCCCTAATAATAAAGTTCGAAATCGAACTTTTATAACTTATAACGATCAACGATCGGCCTAATGAAGGTTCATGTTGCAATTTTATGGAAATCGGAGTACTATTACATATAGCTGTTAAACAAAAAATCATGTAGCTGTTATTCAAACGCATTTTTGAATGAGAACTTTCCAAATTTATTTATATTTTATGACCAACAGATCCTTTACAACACAAAGACATTTCCTCATAACATTTTGTGTTAAGTGTATAAGAAATCCAGGTATGTACAAAAGCATTAAAAGGTAGAATTATTTTTTTTCGAAGCAGGTGTTTGATTCATAGCCTTAATCATGTAAAAATCTTGACTTCCTGTACTGTTATAATTGTTCAATAAATACCACAGAAACCAGCAGCAATCCAAATATATTTTATATTTTGTATAACTGCAAGGGTATGAAACCTTCGGCAAGCCGAAGGTAGCCTTGCTTTCTTGTTTTTAATTATGTGGCAACTTTTTTTTTTTTTTTAATTATATGCACCGAAAATATTCATAGTGCAATTTTATCGGTCATTGCGTAAGAAATGCAGTGGTCGAGTGGTGAGGGTAGTTGACTGTTAAGCGAGAGGTCCGGAGTTCAACTCCTGGGTGTGCCGCGGCGACTTATATTTTTTTTTTGTATCTTATACATTTTTTATACCCTTGCAGAGGGTATATTAATTTTAGCCAGAAGTTTGCAACGCACCTTAGGAGACATCTCCGACCCTATAAAATATATATATTCTGAATCAGCATCACCAGAGGAGTCGAAAAATGGATGTCCGTCTGTCCGTCCGTCCGTCCGTCCGTCCGTCCGTCTGTTGCAACGCAAACTAGTCTCTCAGTTTTTGAGGTATCTTCATGAAACTTGGCACACAAGCTTCTTATTGCTGTAGGCTGTAAATAAGTCGGAACGATCCAGATCGGACCGATATATCGTATAGCTGTCATAGAAGCTATCTGCCGATTTTTGTTGTTTTTCAAGATATCTCAACAAGATTTGGCAAATCCTATTCTTATTACGTTCTTAATGTGCTGTCAAAATTATATCAAAATCGGACCACTATAACATATAGCTGCCATAGGAACAATCGGCTGAAATCACGGTTTTTGTATGCAAACCTGTTTTGTTTTTGGAAATACCGCACATTATCAATACTTTTTAATGTTATACAGTAACCCGCCCTTAGTTTTTCCATTTAAATATCTTAGACGTTTATATTCTATAGCTGTTATAGGAACAATCAGTCAGTCCGTTTGTCTGTTGCAACGCAAATTAGTCCCCCAGTTATTGAGCTATCTTCATGAAACTTTGCTCACAAGCTTCTTATTTCTGCCCTCTTTAAATAAGTCGGAACGGGTCAGATCGGACTGATATATCGTATAGCTGTCATGGAGCCTATCGGCCGATTTTCGTTATATTTCAAGATATAGCTATCAGGCTTACCACATCCAAATCTAAGTGTGTCCCTAATAATAAAGTTCGAAATCGAACTTTTATAACTTATAACGATCAACGATCGGCCTAATGAAGGTTCATGTTGCAATTTTATGGAAATCTGAGTACTATTACATATAGCTGTTAAACAAAAAATCATGTAGCTGTTATTCAAACGCATTTTTGAATGAGAACTTTCCAAATTTATTTATATTTTATGACCAACAGATCCTTTACAACACAAAGACATTTCCTCATAACATTTTGTGTTAAGTATATAAGAAATCCAGGTATATACAAAAGCATTAAAAAGGTAGAATTATTTTTTTTCGAAGCAGGTGTTTGATTCATAGCCTTAAACAGGTCAAAATCTTGACTTCCTGTACTGTTATAATTGTTCAATAAATACCACAGAAACCAGCAGCAATCCAAATATATTTTATATTTTGTATAACAGCAAGGGTATGAAACCTTCGGCAAGCCGAAGGTAGCCTTGCTTTCTTGTTATACCCTTGCAGAGGGTATATTAATTTTAGCCAGAAGTTTGCAACGCACCTTAGGAGACATCTCCAACCCTATAAAGTATATATATTCTGAATCAGCATCACCAGAGGAGTCGAAAAATGGATGTCCGTCTGTCCGTCCGTCCGTCCGTCCGTCCGTCCGTCCGTCCGTCCGTCCGTCCGTCTGTTGCAACGCAAACTAGTCTCTCAGTTTTTAAGCTATCTTCATGAAACTTGGCACACAAGCTTCTTATTGCTGTAGGCTGTAAATAAGTCGGAACGAGCCAGATCGGACCGATATATCGTATAGCTGTCATAGAAGCTATCTGCCGATTTTTGTTGTTTTTCAAGATATCTCATCAAGATTTGGCAAATCCTATTCTTATTACGTTCTTAATGTGCTGTCAAAATTGTATCAAAATCGGACCACTATAACATATAGCTGCCATAGGAACAATCGGCTGAAATCAGGGTTTTTGTATGCAAACCTGTTTTGTTTTTGGAAATACCGCACATTATCAATACTTTTTAATGTTATACAGTAACCCGCCCTTAGTTTTTCCATTTAAATATCTCAGACGTTTATATTCTATAGCTGTTATAGGAACAATCAGTCAGTCCGTTTGTCTGTTGCAACGCAAATTAGTCCCCCAGTTATTGAGCTATCTTCATGAAACTTTACTCACAAGCTTCTTATTTCTGCCCTCTTTAAATAAGTCGGAACGGGTCAGATCGGACTGATATATCGTATAGCTGTCATGGAGCCTATCGGCCGATTTTCGTTATATTTCAAGATATAGCTATCAGGCTTACCACATCCAAATCTAAGTGTGTCCCTAATAATAAAGTTCGAAATCGAACTTTTATAACTTATAACGATCAACGATCGGCCAAATGAAGGTTCATGTTGCAATTTTATGGAAATCTGAATACTATTACATATAGCTGTTAAACAAAAAATCATGTAGCTGTTATTCAAACGCATTTTTGAATGAGAACTTTCCAAATTTATTTATATTTTATGACTAACAGATCCTTTACAACACAAAGACATTTCCTCATAAAATTTTGTGTTAAGTATATAAGAAATCCAGGTATATACAAAAGCATTAAAAAGGTAGAATTATTTTTTTTCGAAGCAGGTGTTTGATTCATAGCCTTAATCAGGTCAAAATCTTGACTTCCTGTACTGTTATAATTGTTCAATAAATACCACAGAAACCAGCAGCAATCCAAATATATTTTATATTTTGTATAACTGCAAGGGTATGAAACCTTCGGCAAGCCGAAGGTAGCCTTGCTTTCTTGTTTTATTTTATAGTGTGTTGCAAAATTCAAAATAAATTTTTAGTATATTTAAAGCCACTTAGAATCGAAAGAGACATTGAGCAGCAACACAAAAAACAAACGACAAATCTAATTAGATATGTTGAGATGTATTGTGAGGCAGCATATATGTATGTATGTATAGGCGTCTCTACCACACATGCATAATTTATAACTGCAAAGTAATAAAAGCAAAGGGCAACATCCAATAAGAATTGAGTAGAACTTGCATAGGCAAAACAAATTAGAGACGGAAAGAAATAAAAAGCAAGAACGCATTGTTCACATTTGGCACGTGTTTTTCCGAAGAATTGTAGCGGGTATATCACAGTCGAGTCAGCTCGACTGTAGCCTTTCCGTCTTGTTATTATAACAATTGTTATGTTTATGCGATGTAAATGTAGTTCGGTGGAACCTCTTTTTAAAAGTTGTAGAGGAATTTCACTCCGTTTCATGTGTTGAGGCTTGATACTGATCCACTTTCGTAGAAAGACAATTCCATGTATTTGGTATGTACATGCATGTACGCAGTAATAGTAGAGTACTTATTTCAAATAATGGGTACTTGACTCGCTGCCAACTATCGGCCCCGGCATGACGCTCTAATTTTAGCTATACATGTTTCAGACCTTTCAACTGTCAGTTTCCTCGCGGATCCAATCCATTTGCGAGCGAGCGTCTCTCTTTGCCCAATGCTCCTCCTGATTTGGGTTATAAATCAATAAAGCCATGCAAACGTCAATGGTCCAAAGTCGCCGCCCAAAAAAATCACCGCTCTCGGAGCACAGTTAAAAATGCAAAGTGAATGGTCAAATCAAGCAGCGGGTGCTGGGATAGGATTGTGAATGGGGATGGGAGCAGAAGTTAGAGGGGGAGGGTTAGGGTTAGGGGGAATTGGTGATAGACAGCGAGAGTCAGAGACACACACAAAGTAAACACCTTAAATGCGATTGCTGTGACACTTGATGACTGGCCCCGGCGGGGTCGGTGCTTGGTGTACCACTGCGGGGCATGGGACAGCATTGGCCGCCAGGAGAGGATCGTTGGTTCAAAAATTTCAGGCTTCAAAAAGTACGTGACTATCCCTGGGGCCAACAGCAAGCACCGAAACCCCCAACAGCAGCAGCTCCCCTTGCCACGCCTCCACCTGACCAATACCTGGACAAGCAGCAGTGTCACCAATGCGATTTACGACCATTATTCAATCAGTATGACTGTTTGTCACTTTGTGTGCAGTGTGCCACACCCTGCTACGCTTTTCTTTGCTTTTGGCCCATTGTGTGTGCTCGCATGGGTGTTGGAAGGGGGGAGGAGAAGGATCCCATAGGGAAAGGGTGGGCAATGTATCGGCTGTGCAGCAATTTTGGGTTGAAGTCAACCTGGCGCCGTCGCGTCTGTTGCATTGTGGCAGAAGCATTTGCCAGACGGCAAGGACAACAGCATGAGTATGGTCCGGGAGAGTGGGGTGGTACTGAAGGTAGGAGGCAGCTGTACGGAAGCCGGCACGCTGGGCGTCGCAGTCAGTCAACGTTGACGCGCGGTTTTAATGCATTCTTATGTCATTTTTTGCACTGCGCTGCACTCGAATCTCATTTCTTTTGTGTGTGCGTGAGTTTGCTCCAAAGTGTGTGTGGATGAGTGTGTTTTCCAGTCTCCTGGCCAACATAATTTTTTTAACTTTGCTGTGTGTGCACAGCGACTTTTTGCCTCAGTTGATGTTGTTGTTACTGTTTTACTTTTCATTCATTTTTATACTTTTAGACGCTGGACGTGTGATAGGGGTAGAGGTAGGTAGAGAGGGAGGGGGCGACAACTTGGGAGAATACCAGTCAGGGGCGTCGGCGCCGTCAAACTTGATATTGTGGGCGCAATTCATTCCTGTTGACAAAAGGGTTTTTTTCGCTCCCCAATTTGGACTATTGCGATTGTTCTCCTGCTTGTTCGCGCTGTTGTTCTTGTTGCTTTCACTGTTGCTGTTTCGCTTTACCCGTCATTTTGCTTTTTATTTCTTGTGCTCCCTCTTCATATTGAAGAGTTGATGCTTGCGCTTTTGTTGCCCGCCATTGTTTGTGGCCAGCAGCAACATATGACACGATGTTGCCTACAGTCGAGAGTAGTTGACTGTAATATACCGCTACCACTCTGCGAAAAAAAACACGTGCCATATGTGAACAGTGAGTTTTATTTATCTTCGTCTCTAATTTGTTTTGCCTATGCAAGTTCCAAGCTTACAATTAACAAGTCGGAAAGGCTACAGTCGAGCGTACTCGACTGTGATATACCCGCTACAACTCATCGGAAAAACACGTACTATATGTGAACAATGTGTTTTGGGTTTTTAATTCTTTCGTCACTAATTTGTTTTGCCTATGCAAGTTCCACTCGATTCTTATTAGATGTAGCCCTTTGCTTTTATTACTTTGCAGTTATAAATTATGCATGTGTGATAGAGACGCCTATACATACATACATTAATGCTGCCTCACAATACATATCAACATATCTAATTAGATTTGTCGTTTGTTTTTTGTGTTGCTGCTCAATGTCTCTTTCGATTCTAAATGGCTTTAAATATACTAAAAATTTATTTTGAATTTTGCAACACACCATAAAATAAAAAAAAAAATAAAATACAAAAAAAAATAAATATATAGCGCCGCGGCACCCAGGAGTTGAACTCCGGACCTCTCGCTTAACAGTCAACTACCATCACCACTCGACCACTGCATTTTTTACGCAATGACCGATAAAATTGCACTATGAATATTTTCGGTGCACATAATTAAAAACAAAGTTGCCACATAATTAAAAAAAAGGTTGCCACATAATTAAAACAAGAAAGCAAGGATACCTTCGGCTTGCCGAAGGTTTCATACCCTTGCAGTTATACAAAATATAAAATATATTTGGATTGCTGCTGGTTTCTGTGGTATTTATTGAACAATTATAACAGTACAGGATGTCGAGAGTTTTACTTGATTAAGGCTATGAATCAAACACCTGCTTAAAAAAAAATAGTTCTACCTTTTAATGCTTTTGTATATACCTGGATTTTTTATATACTTAACACAAAATGTTATGAGGAAATGTCTTTGTGTTGTAAAGGATGTGTTGGTCATAAAATCTAAATTTGGAAAGTTCTTATTATAAAATTCGTTTGACAGCTATATAATTTTTTGTTTAACAGCTACATGTAATAGTACTCAGGTTTCCATAAAATTGCAACATGAACCTTCATTAGACCGATCGTTGATCGTTATAAGTTATAAAAGTTCGATTTCGAACTTTATTATTAGGGACACACTTAGATTTGGATGTGGTAAGCATGATAGCTATATCTTGAAATATAACGAGAATCGGCCGATAGGCTCCATGACAGCTATACGATACGTCAGTCCGATCTGGCCCGTTCCGACTTATTTAAAGTGGGCAGAAATAAGAAGCTTGTGAGCAAAGTTTCGTGAAGATAGTTCAATAACTGGGGGACTAATTTGAGTTGCAACAGACAGATGGACTGACTGATTGTTCCTATAGCAGCTATATAATATAAACGTCTGAGATATTTAAATGGAAAAACTAAGGGCGGGTTACTGTATAACATTAAAAAGTATTGATAATGTGCGGTATTTCCAAAAACAAAACAGGTTTGCATACAAAAACCCTGATTTCAGCCGATTGTTCCTATGGCAGCTATATGTTAAATTGGTCCGATTTTGATACAATTTTGACAGCACATTAAGAACGTAATAAGAATAGGATTTGCCATATCTTGTTGCAATATCTTGAAAAACAACAAAAATCGGCCGATAGCTTCTATGACAGCTATACGATATATCGGTCCGATCTGGCTCGTTCCGACTTATTTACAGCCTACAGCAATAAGAAGCTTGTGTGCCAAGTTTCATGAAGATAGCTCAAAAACTGAGAGACTAGTTTGCGTTGCAACAGACGGACGGACGGACGGACGGACGGACGGACAGACGGACATCCATTTTTCGACTCCTCTGGTGATGCTGATTCAGAATATATATACTTTATAGGGTCGGAGATGGCTCCTAAGGTGCGTTGCAAACTTCTGGCTAAAATTAATATACCCTCTGCAAGGGTATAAAAAGTTGTCTGCTGCTGGAGTTGAACTCGGGTTCTAACATTAGGAAAAACCGACATAAGCACATGGCCACAGTGCAATACTATTTCTTGAATATCTTCCTTATTTATCGGCCGATCTTATTGAAACTTTGCCAACACACCCGCATGGTGGTTTTTATCACATGTATAAAAAATGATTGCTGTAGAGCTATATGTGCAGCTACAATCGACTTTTTTTCGATTTGTGGGGGCGGATGGAGGCGTGGCGAAATTCCAAAATAAACTTGATCTCTAGCTCTTATAATAGCTGAGATCTAGGTTTTCACAAGGACGGACAGACAGACAGACGGACAGACGGACATGGCTATATCGATTCGGCTGTTCATGCTGATTCAGAATATATATACTTTATGGGGTCGGAGATGTCTCCTTTTGCCTGTTACAAACATTTTCGGTTGGCACAAAGTTATAATACCCTTATACTCTTCGAGTAGCGGGTATAAAAACTTATTTTGAATTTTGCAACACACTGTAAAATAAAAAAAAAAATATAATATATGAAAAAACAAATATATATGTCGCTCGCCGGAACTCTCGCTTAACAGTCTGCTACCACCACCAATTTAAAATAAGTTTTTAAAAACAAATAAATAGTCTTTAACTGCAACTTTGCCGGCAAAGGCTGTAGTGCGATTACAGCGGAATGGAAATTTAATTTTGTTTATCTTTTTTTTTTACTTTTTATTTATTTTGGTATACAGTATGTTGCAAAGTACAAAATAAGTTTTTAGTATATTTAAGGCCACTTAAAATCGAAAGAGACATTGAGCAGTAATACACAAAACAAACAACATATCTGATTTGATGTCTTGCGTGGCAAAACATATTTATGTATGTATAGGCGTCTCTTTCAGAAATTCAACATTAAAAGCACTCTAAAGCGCTCTAATTGGAAATCAATAAAGGTAAAGAGCTGATCCAATACTCCAATAAAATATACTCCACAAGCTGTTGAGAACATTGTCCTAAAGTGTTCCGAAATTAAAAAGAACTGGAAACGCAGTTAAGATTCTTCACAATTTTTATGCAGAACTTTTAATTAAAAGTTGCATTGAAAAGTCGAAAGTATGTGTGAAATTTATACGTATTCAAACGAAAATAACTCTCCCAGTAAATGGTCACAGTATTTTGCAAGTGCGATTACGAATGCATTCGCCAGTAAATGATGTGCGGCATTTTAATTAGCTGCAAAACGAGGCAAACTAATTGAATTGCACTTGTGGGGCTGCGGGTAGGATAAGAGGTGAAATCGGTGGCAGAAAGAGTAATTTGAGTAGAAGGAAAAACTTAACTTCAAAGATGACTTTTTGATTCAAAGGTTGCGGAGACGCACGAGCAAACGAGTCCTGTGGCAGTGCCTGCCGGGCATACAAATTAGATTCACTGGCTCCGGGCAAATTGGGCCAGAGATAGAGAAAGAGGGGGCCGAACGTGTGAGCGAGGAGGAGAAACGAAGGTCGAAAATTTGCTGCAAACTTTGGGTAACCGAAAAAATTAAAACATCATCATATCGTGCACTGAACCACAAAAGTCAAGGAGAGTTGGGTTCGGCTTACTCGCAAATTCACAGAGTATAACGTACAGGGTACTATATCATTCCCGCTGGCAGTCTGTCTCGCCTAGTTATCCCCAGTCTATGTCTGTTGAATTTCAATTTGTTTTTCGGCTTTGCCTGTCACTTAAAGACCCGCCAACGAGTTCATATGAAAAACATTACGCATTCGCACGGTTGCACAATTTTAAATAGCACGTGTAACAACCCTCACCTCCCCTCTAATACCGACCCCCAACCTCCACTATGACGATCGCATGTGCCGTGCTGTGCCTGCGCCTGTGCTCGGGATACAATTTTTTTACTAACCAGCCGTGTTTTCAGCATTGGAAACTTGGTGCGTATTAGGCGCCTCTTTGTCATCTCTTTGACCCAAAGTTTGCACAAGCCATTTGCCCCAAGGGAAACGAGTCGCCGCTTCCATCTCCATCTCCGTCGGCGTCATCGTGTATCTCCTTTGTTTTTAAAATACGGAAGTCAATTGGCTGTTTCTTGTTGTTTCTATTGGTCTCTTATTATTCCTCCAGTTGTTTTTGTGCTTCAGGTAATTCGCAAATAATCAAGAAACTTTTCGTATTAATTTGTGCAGCGCTTCGCACTCAACTATATTTATGCAGACCACGTCAAATTGTTTGCCATATACCTTTCTCAGGATTTGCTTATTAGTGTGGACAAACTTGTTTGGCTGCAAATAAGAAGATCAAATCAACTACAACACTTTTTGTATGCTCTTGTTTATTTGTACAATACTATAATAATACGACACTCACTCCAACTTTGCCGAATTAACGAACTGTAAGACCTTAAGTTTGTACGGGTATTGTATACCCTTTTTCCATTGGAAATGATGCAAATAAATACTTAATGTTCCTATTCCATCCATAGAGTTTAGCAATGGGCTTTTGATGATGAATGTGTAATAGAGACGTGTAAGAGATAACATATGTGATATTAACACATATATTCACAAAATTCGGTAGCTCCGGTTCATTTAGTTGAGTTATTGGTTTTCATACGATCGGAAAGTCAGGCGGACGGACAAATGGACAGACGAACAGACATGGCTATATCGACTCGACTGCTTGTATTGATTCAGAATATGTATACTTTGTGGGGTCGGAGATGCCTCCGTCTGTCTTGTACATAAATTTTCGGATGGTATAAAGCAATAATACTCTCTATGAGTAGAATGTTATTTAAGTAACTGTTTTCCATAGTTCAAAACAGCGTCGCCTGCGCCTGTACTGCAAATCCTGGTGTCATTGTTGCGGATCTTCGCTTCAATTTATTCGCATGTGCCTGTGAGTGCGAGAGAGTGTGACAGCAGCGTCAGCAGAAGAAGTCTCTGCTGGGAATTATAAGTGCGACAACTTTTTTAATTGTGCGAAAGGTAGCGAAGGGTCGGGAGCGGTTAAATGTTTGTTTGGTTTATTTATTTAAATAATTAAAGGGTTTAATAAATATTAAATTACTTTGTTCGGAGGTGTTAGAGTTTTTGTTTTTCAACAATACAGCATACTGTCATTCTCTTACTTCAGATGTCTCTACTATTCTCTCCATATGTTTTCCTCTTATTTGGGGTGGCCTGTTTTTAATTCTTCTCATCCACTGACGATTCTTTTATAGACCACATTGCAATTGTTTTTCCCTTGTATTCCAATCGTTTATAATAGATAATTATCTCTTTCAGACCATTTGCTGATGATGCGAATCGTCAAACTTCACACCGTAATTGGTATAGCGTATCGAGCAAACAATCTGCACAGAAATGCGTCGAATAATTGTAATGCATTTTGCCAATTTAACTGTGATAAATAAAGTTAAATGGATTTTCGTTTACCGCATAACTAAATTAGAGACCGGTTCGATTTCCATGCGAAAAACGATCCGCCATCCGCCATCCGCCATTCGACATGAAACTGTCGAAGTAATTCAGAAACCCAACTGTGGTCGATTGTTTGTTGCTATTTTCCGAATTCTGTATGTGTATGCATGTGTATGCACATTTGTGTGTAGGTATAAATTAATATGCAACGCCGCAGCTGTCAATTTCAGAATAATATTTTTCAATCATTTTAAAATGTTTGCCACAGGCCTCATAACCAATGACCCATAACCCAGAGACGAAAATCAGATATGAATTGCTACGGAGCAGTTTGGGGTGTGGCGGAGCCATAAATTGAGTTTAAATTTCTGCCAAATACTATTCCTGCAAAGCAATTATTTTGGATCTAATGGAATTTCATTGATGCATAATTATGGGCTAATTGAATAATATATTTCTCCCTCCGTTTCTCAGCGGGGACTTTTGCTTTCCATATTGTAACTCTCATATTTCTGGATATTATACAGAGCAGGTTGATTATTGCACGACTAGCACACACAGTTCGACTCAATGTTACGTCAGTTCGAAGGCGCTTTTATTAAAAATTACCCTCTTCACCAGCAACACGTGCACTATGAACAATCCCAAAAAAGTGCTCCAATAGACACGCACACACACACACTTGTACACATGCCATTGTGGCACAACTTGTGTTATTCGTGTGATATATAATACAGAAAAACAATCGAAATCAGTTCATCGCAAAGTATTCAATGTTACAGAGAATGTGAAATATTCTAAAAAATAAAATAAAATCTGGAAATTCTGAGGTTGAATTTTTTTGCATGGGAAGAAATTGCTGCGATTCAGGAACAACAAGAAAAGGTATTAAATTTTTAAGAAACTTCTCATTTATCTTACCTTATCTACTTCATCGTTCATCTACTAAGACCCTAGAGTGCACTATTTTATTAATATTTCCCACATTTATAGTATTTTATGGTATTTAGTATCTGGACTTGTAATTTGTCCCCTGTTTAATTAGAATTGCGATGTACAAGGGGCGTTCCAAAATAAAACAGGACTTTCAAAAGACAGAACTAATGGTTTTATCGGCAAAATCAATTATTTTTATTCAAAATAGTCTCCTTCTGCTTTAATACAGCTTTTTCCACGGTTCAAAAGCATGACGAACGAGTGTTTTAGCTCGTTGCCCGGTATGGCCGCCAGTATGCCGGTGCAAGCCTTTTAAATGGCCTCCACGTCTGCATAAAGCTTTCCTTTCATCGGCAAATGCATTTTTCCGAAAAGGTAGACTCGCACGGGGCCATATCAGGTGAATACGGTGAGTGGTTGATTGTTAAATGTGATTTGTGGTCAAATAATTGGCCACACGACTCAATTGGTGAGACGTGCAACAAACGCCAACTTCCATCTTCGCGATATTAAAAACTTCAAAACTAGCTAGAATACCGCATTAACGTTTTGGCCGGGTGGAACAAATTCTTTGTGGACAATACCCTGAAATCACAAAAACAAATCAGCATTGTCTTCACTTTTGATTTCTCCAGGCGCGATTTTTTGGTTTTCGGCTCGTCCGGCGAATTCCATTGAGCACTCTGGCGTTTCGTTTCGGGATCATATTGAAAACACCACGTCTCGTCACCAGTCACAATCTTCTAAAGCAAGTTCTGGTCTTTTTATGCCTCTTCAATGATGTCCTTCGAATGTTGAATTCTGAGCAATTTTTGGTCGCAAATGTGCATGACCAAATTCTTAAATAATTTTGAAGTCAGTAAAATTAATACGATTAGTGTCCCAAAGTAAGAAGGCTTTACCCTTTAAAGTCTGTGAGATACAGACGGACAGATAACTTATTCTGCTTGTTACGCAACATTGAGAATTTGGAAGTTCATAAGTGAGTATTTAAAATGCACAAAAAACGCAGAACTAGATGTCAAAAAAGGCAATAAACCTATATTTAAGTGATAATACTGGAACATTTATAATCTATTTCGACTTAAGTACATACTGCATATCATTCTTATATGCTTTCCCACGTGAGCTTCTTCACGACAAACTCAAATTTACTCGCCGCACTCCATTTCCCTCTGGGAGCTTTTCTGTCCCCCGAGAGAGTTCCCCAATCGATTGTCAATCAATTCATAAATGCGCCAAGCACAATAAGAATCTCTGCAGCTGAGATTTAATTCGTTTTTATTAAAACTGATAAAACTGGTGGAGTGAAGACCTAGAAGCAGAAAACAAAATGGAAAAAAAGGGCAAAAAGGCCGAGCCAAAAAAAAGACAACGTAAGCCGAACAAATGTAAATGAAATCGTGCGTAAAATGCGCACAAAAGGAAATCATTGCAAATATGCCAGACAATATTGCACAATGTTTGGAAGAGAGTGAGAGCATATGAAAATTGATGTATGAGAAAATTGCAAAAGACACGCAAAGCATTTGTAGTATATTTGTAAATGTCTCTGTATCTATACGATTTGCTGCGTATGTGCTCGCCAGTACGTATTGCTCAATTGGATGATGACGGTACAAATTGGAGCCACAGATTGGGGCCCCTTTGGGAAATGGGCTTTGATTTCTGCACAGGCAGCAATAAAAACTGAACAGTAATAAAATATGCTGCCCTCCGGTTGTAAATTCTTGACGCATTTTTATTATCAATCGTGTCGTCTGCTGGTATCACAGAATCAAACATATGTTATATCTTATCTTAATCTAATTGTCGAGAAGCAAATGGAATCGCAAATTTATTACATATTACCTAATTTGCATATTTAAATGGGAGTGCAAGTAAATTTTTATTTTCATGTAGAAAAATATATACAATTTTTTGGAGTATTTTAAATACTAATACGAAACAATAAACACAAGTTCACGGCTTACATTCAGCAGTTCATAAATATTAGTCGTCCTAGATCTATCAACATCTTTAACATGATTAAATACATCTATAACACGTATCCTAATGTTTTAAAAAATACCCGGATACTGTTGCTTAAGACGTTTATGTGGATCGCAACAAACTCTCTTAACTTACTAAACTCTGGCACCTCCGAAGGCATTATACCCATAAAATTATTGTACCCCATTACAGTTTTTATCGGAACCTAAATTGTCATCCTGATGTTCGTGCAAGTCATCAACTGCGGGGTTCCTTTCTATCTCACTTTAATTAAAATAATGCCGGCGGTTTTCTGAAAAACGTTAGGAAACTGTTTACCGAACATAAAGCGCTAAATCACTTTATCTTTAGTGTATCTTTAATATGCCTTCAATATATGAAACAAGTCGGAAAGGCTACAGTCGAGCGGACTCGACTGTGATATACCCGCATTAACTCTTCGGAAAAACATGTGCCAAATGTGAACAATGCGTTCTTGCTTTTTATTTCTTTCCGTATCTAATTTGTTTTGCCTATGCAAGTTCCACTCGATTCTTATTGGCTGTTGCCCTTTGCTTTTATTACTTTGCCCCGCAAATCTATAATTTTCGAAGGGCGAAGGGTAAGATATCCTCGGGTAAGCTCGACTGTAGCATTACCGACTTGTTCTTTTTAAATACTGTATTATACTCAAAATATCTGACAGTTCATGATAAATTGAGCAAATTCTGGCTGGTCCCGGGAGCTAATCGATCAAGATTATTACACTTTGTAAGGTCTGCCACGCCTTGTTCTGCCATACATTTGCACAAAGCTAGTATCTTCTGCTTTATTCGTTTTCTAAAAACCAGGCGAGATATATATTTGTCTGAGCAGTATGCAAATGCCTGTCGCAGGACCTATCTCGCGACTCCAGCGAAGTGAAACGGATTAGCGTGTGTGTGTGATTTTATACCCGCTACTCGAAGAGTATAATTATACCCGCTACTTGAAGAGTATAAGGGTATTATAACTTTGTGCCAACCGACAATGTTTGTAACAGGCAGAAGGAGAAATCTCCGACCCCATAAAGTATATATATTCTGAATCAGCATGAACAGCCGAGTCGATATAGCCATGTCTGTCTTTCTGTCCGTCCGTGTGAAAACCTAGATCTCAGCTATTATAAGAGCTAGAGCTGCCAAATTTGGAGACAATATGTGTTAATTCTGCACGCAGATCAAGTTTATTTTGAATTTTTGCCACGCCTCCATCCGCCCCCATAAATCGAAAAAAGTCGATTGTAGGTGCAAATATAGCTCTACAGCAATCATTTTTATACATGTGATAAAACCACCATGCGGGCGTGTTGGCAAAGTTTCAATAAGATCGGATGATAAATAAAAAAGATATACAAGAAATAGTATTACCCTGTGGCCATGTGCTTATGTCGGTTTTTCCTAATGTTAGTACCCGAGTTCAACTCCAATAGCAGACAACGTTTTTTTAATTATGTGGCAACTTTTTTTTTCTTTTTTTTTTTTTAATTATGTAGCAATTCTTTTTTTTATTATGTGAACCGAAAATATTAATAGTGCAATTTTATCGGTCATTGCGTAAGAAATGCAGTGGTCGAGTGGTGATGGTAGTTGACTGTTAAGCGAGAGGTCCGGAGTTCAACTCCTGGGTGTGCCGCGGCGACGTATATTTACTTTTTTTGTATCTTATATTCTTTTTCTTTTTTATAGTGTGTTGCAAAATTCAAAATAAATTTTTAGTATATTTAAAGCCACTTAGAATCGAAAGAGACATTGAGCAGCAACACAAAAAACAAACGACAAATCGAATTAGATATGTTGAGATGTATTGTGAGGCAGCATATATGTATGTATGTATAGGCGTCTCTATCACACATGCATAATTTATAACTGCAAAGTAATAAAAGCAAAGGGCAACATCTAATAAGAATCGAGTGGAACTTGCATAGGCAAAACAAATTAGAGACGGAAAGAAATAAAAAGCAAGAACGCATTGTTCACATTTGGCACGTATTTTTCCGAAGAATGGTAGCGGGTATATCACAGTCGAGTCAGCTCGACTGTAGCCTTTCCGACTTGTTTTTTTTTTAATTCGTTACTGAGGAAAATAAAATTTTCCAAAGATATCATCCACCGTCCGTAGATGGCATGCACGATTCATAACCCTCCAAGTAGGGTTATGCCTACGTACTAAACAAAAACCTCCATACGCTCTCCAGTCGCGCTCACCGGGACTGGTCAAGGTATGACTTCGGTGAGCAGGATGTGATACCATATCGCAGTCCCTTCCTTGATAGCTGACTAAGTTGTCACCTTTTTCTGCTCTTCAGTCGCCTTTTACGACAAGCCGAGCTGGCTGAGGTAGTATTCTCGTCCCGCCACTACACGGGAATTTGCATCCTCATTCAGCCGCCATCTCTGATGGCCATCTCATCGGCTCGGACCCGCTTCATAATATTAATTATGGTACGGTTCCCTAATTCCCATGACCCTCTGTCGGCCATCATTTTTGACAAAAGCCCTCTTGGGCTGAGAGGGTCTCCGGATAGCGCCAAGCTATTCCCTTTCCGCATGGAACCTCGAACAGTGTAGTGTTCTGCTGATTCTACGTGGCGGAAGCGAAACAGGTACGCTCGGAAACAGCCATGATCCGTGAGAAACTGGGTCAGGTGGTAGTCAAGGACTTTGTGTTGACACTCTGCCCATACCGAGAGTTCAGGGACGAGCTAGTAGGTCCATCTCCCATGTTCCGATGATTTCCATCTGGTCTGCCATTCTTCAAGCAGCCACCTTTGGGCCTCATTACGAGTAATGCCATGGCGTGTTAGGCCAAGTGACCTGATCTCCAGGTCAATTGGAGGCATGCCTGACAGGGCTAGAGCTGCGTCCTCGGATATTGTTCTGAACCCACTAACGAGCCAAAGGGCCATAGTCCGTACCACTGATCGTGCACTCTTGGTGTACGAACGTTTGAGGGAGACACTGCTCCAGATTGGCGCGGCATAGAGAAGCGTTGCCTTTGCCACTGCCACCAGCAGCTTCCTAGCAGGCATTTTGGGTCCTCCCACGTTGGGCATAAGTCTCGCTAAAGCAGCTGATGCGAGTGCTGCCTTTCTGCTTGCATATGCGCATGCGTGTTCCTTGAACGTGAGCCTACGATCTATCAGTACTCCCAGGTATTTAAGTGAATCAGTTGAGACTACTTGTATTCCGTTAACGGAGACCTGCATGGTCTCCACGGCTTTTCTGCTGCTCAGGAGAACTCGGTTTTGTGTGCCGCGATCTTAACGCCGGCCTTCTCGAGCCATGCGATGGTCGATCGGATCGTCGCATTGCACTTGCTCTGCAGTTCAGACAATGTTTTTGCGACTGCTGTGATAGCCACGTCGTCCGCAAAGCAGTGTAGCTCAGCTCCTTCTGATTTGCTGATGCTCAGGATCCCATTGTACATAATATTCCACAGGATTGGACCAAGCACCGAGCCTTGTGGAACACCTGACGAGACTCTGTAATATCTCGGACCAGCTGCCGTATCGTAGCAAAGGATACGGTCCCTGAATGGGATCCCTTTCCCCTTCGGGAATAGGACCAGCTTTTGTCTTTTCCACTGCTTGGGGAAGACTCCGTCAAGTAGGCTCTGCTGGAATGTGTCGCTAAAGATTTCCGGTCTGGCCAGCGCCACTGTCTTGATGACAACTCCTGGGATTCTATCTATGCCTGGGACCTTGTTGGGCTTAATTCGTTTAGCAGCCTCTAAGACTTCTCCTACGGTGACATCCGGAATGGGTGAGGCAGGGGATTCTGCTCTTGGCTGCCATAAGGTGGTCTGCGTAGAGAACAGTTCCGACACAATACTGGACAGTATTTCGGGTTCATCCGAAGTACTCTCTCTCCTGCTCAGCTTTTTCGTTACGAGCTTATATGCTAGACCCCAAGGGTCGTCGTCTATGCAATCCAGCAGATCCTTACAGGCACGCGCTTTGGCAGCCGATATTCCTTGCTTGAGCTCTGCGCGTTTAGTTTTGAAGACTTCTAGTAGTTCCGCGTGATGAGGGGCTCCTCTGGCTCGTTGCGAAGACGCGCCTTCTCGCCTTTAAACAATCCGCCCGTAACTGGTGTAAGGAGGCACTCCACCAATAGACCGGCGGCTTACGCTTGGCCTTTTTCCTCCTTGGCATCGTTGCATCACACGTTGCTACTAGAAGCTTCCTTAGTTCATCCGCCATTATCTCAGCCTGCCCGTTTGCTATTTGCAGGGAGTCCATTTGGTACGACAGCATATCGTGGTCCAGTTTCTTGACATCCCAT
Source organism: Zaprionus inermis (assembly GCA_018151445.1). Taxonomy (NCBI): domain Eukaryota; kingdom Metazoa; phylum Arthropoda; class Insecta; order Diptera; family Drosophilidae; genus Zaprionus; species Zaprionus inermis. The sequence continues at coordinate 157,773 of JAECXD010000589.1, read as the reverse complement.
GCTTGTCGATGTGCGCCTTTCCGCTGATTGTGTATCGTGCTCCTTGGTTGAATGGTGTAAGTGATCAACACATGGTCACTTAGTGTTACCTCGTCCAGGACCATCTAGTTTGTGTTCGCCACTAGCCCTCTGTTGAGAAAGGTGACATCAATATATGACGTGCCCCTGTCGTTATTAAATGTCGGCTTGCGTCCGTCATTTAGCAGGACCAGATCAAGCATTGACATGGCGTAAACTACTGCACGCCCTCTGGCGTTGGAGATTCGGCTACCCCATTTGGTTGGCCAGGCATTGAAGTCACCAGCTATGACTGTCGGCCTGCGCCCTCTAGCATGACTCACGAGCATGTCGAGCATCCTTTCAAACTAGTCCGGGCTGTCACGGGAGGAGTATAGCAGCTGTAAATATGCACTCCCTTGACCCTCGCATATGCAATACCACGCATTAACGAGGTTGCCCGTTCCTGAATATAAAGAGGACTGCAACACTCGATGGCCGCCTTGCCCGACTCATCCAGGATCAGCGCCGAGTTTCCACCGCACAGGAGGTAGGGTTCGCTTAGGAGCGGCACGTCTGCATTGCGATCCACCGCTGTCTGGGCCAGATGGCTCTGAGCTGCAGCGCAATGGTTGACGTTGAGCTGAATAATGTTAATGAGGTCTAACATCATTTTGGCTAAGCGGATCACCAGACAACGTTTTTAACTGTTCCCTCTCCGCCGGGAACCTAGAACAGTACATGAGCACATGTTCCGCCGTTTCCACCGCATCAATGCAGTATAGGCATTGGGCCGAGGCTACATGACGGAACCGGTGTAGGTAGGCCCGGAAACAGCCATGGTCTGTGAGGAATTGGGAAATGTGGTAGTCCAGGGTTTTGTGACTGCACTGCGTCCAAGCATCTAACTCAGGGATGAGTTGGTAGGTCCACCTCCCCCGTTGCGACGTTTGCCATCTTGTCTGCCACTCTCCAAAAAGCCACTCGTAAGCCTCATCTCGCGTAGCACCATTACTGATGAGACCAAGAGCCTTGATCTCCAGATCGGCTGGTGCCTGCCAGGACTAATGCTGCGGTCTCTAAAATAGCTCTAAAGCCTCTTATTAGCCTAAGGGCCATAGACCTTATCATCGTACGCGCTCCTTTCAGGTATGAACCTTTGTGGCGTCACTCCAAATTGGCTCAACATAGAGTAGCGTTGCCTTTGCTACGGTTACCAATAGTCTCCTGGCCGGGGTTTCGGGACCTCCCAAGTTGGGCATAAGTCTAGCTATGGCTGCCGATGTAATTGCTGCCTTCCTGCTAGCATATTTAGCATGATCCTTGAAGGATAGCCTGTGGTCTATGAGGACTCCGAGGTACTTCAAGGACTCAGCTGAAGTCACCTGGGTTCCGCAGACTGTGACTAGCATGCTCTCCACCTTTTTCCTGCTGCTTACTAAGACCGCCTCGGTTTTGTGTGCCGCGGTTGTCAGTCCGGCTTTCTCAAGCCAGTCGATGGCCGCTCCAATTGTTTTGTTGCACTTCTCCTGGGTTTCCCTTATCGTTTTGGCGACTGTACAAGTAGAGTTATGCCTACGTACTAAACAAAAACCTCCGTACGCTCTCTAGTCCTTGACACGCTCACGGGGACTTCCAGTCAAGGTATTACTTCGGTGAGCAGGATGTGGTGCCAGATCGCAATCCCTCACCTTGTGTGTTGCCATGCAGCATGACTTCGCTGGCTCTTTAGTCGCCTTTTACGACAAGCCGAGCCCGCTGAGGTGGTATTCTTGCCTCACCACTTCACAGGGGGGTTCTTCAACCAACAGGTCTGCTGGCCATCTCATCAATGCCGACACGTTTCATTATGCCGATGATGATGCCATGTGCCTTCTCCCGCGCGGCTTTGTCCGCCAACATGGTGCTCATTAATCTGCTCGGACTAAGCGGAGTTCCAGTAAGAGACATCAATAGCTCTCTCTTTGTCTGGGAAATCTGGAACAATGCAGTAAGACGTGTTCCGCTGTTTCGACTGAGTCTGCGCAGAAAAGTCACTGTGCTGAGTTCACGTGGCGGAACCTGAGGAGGTAATCCAGGAAACATCCATGGCCCGTGAGAAACTGGGTCATGTGGTAGTCGACACTTTGTGTTCACACCCTGTCCATACCGATAGGTCTGGTATCAACTGGTGGGTCCACCTACCTTATTGTGACTCTTGCCACCTAGTCTGCCACACTCCCTGAAGCCAGTTATTGATTGCTACGCGAGGCCAGGGTCCGTAATACTGTACGCGCGTTATCTAGGTATGAAACTTTATACGAGACACACCTCCAGATTGGGGCAGCGTATAGCAGCGTTGCAGCAGGAGCAGCCTCCTGGCCGGCGTCCTGGGTCCTCCCACATTTGGCATAAGTCTTGCCAATTCTGCTGCTGTCATCGCTGCCTTCCTGCTGGCGTATCTCGCATGCTCCTTAAAAGACAGTCTGTGGTCAAATAGTACACCCAGGTATTTTAGCGATCCGGTTGACTCTATTTGGGCGTCTTTCACCATAACCTGTAAACTCTCAACGGCCTTTCTGCTACTCAGCAGCACTACTTCGGTCTTGTGCGCTGCGATTTCTAGACCAGATTTATCCAACCAGCTAATTGTTGCTGTAATCGCTTCGTTGCTATTCTCTTGAAGCTCCGCTATTGTTTTGGCAACAGCAGTTATCGAGTTATCGCCGCGTCGTCGGCTAAGCAGTGTAGCTCCACTCCACGGGGCTTGCTGATGGACAGTATCCCGTCATACATGTAAGAATTAATAATGTGCATATCCCGGACCGGCCTCCAATCTTGTGGAGTCGGTTTGCTTCGTTCGTTTTAAATAAAACACTCTCGGTATTATATGCATAGAAAGTAAATATTATTAAATATTGTTCGCACAAATCAAACTTAGTTTATATTCATTTTAATTGTTTCGTTCACTTCTTTTAGACTTATTTCTTTTCGATCACACGCGTCTGTACGCACTCAATTATCAACTCTTACTCTACTTGTTTTACTCCGCTCGCTCACTAGCTCACTAACTCCTAGTTCATTCGCTCATTTTTGTAGTTCGCTGTTAATTCTATGTTAGTTTTTGTTTCTTACAGCTATGTTAATACTGATTTTCCCACATTCGGCCATCCTACATTCATAATCGTCCCGATTATGGTCGCCACTCCTTCATGTATTCTGCCACAGTATTTGTTTTGTTAGGCCCCTCGTCCTCACCAACTTTCTCTACCGCATACCTGCCATGCCTTAGCTTTCTTACGACTTTGTATGGCCCTAGATATTTCTTCTTTAGCTTTAAGCCTGGACCAAACTGTGTCCGCTTGATAGCAACCAAATCATTAATGTTATATTCTTTCTCGTTCGTTCTATTCTTATCAAATGCCTTACGGTTCTCTGCCTGAATACTTGCTATATTTTCCTTAGCTACTCTACGGATTTCGTCCTTCTCTTCCTGTAACTCATTTAGCACATCTTCATCTAAAATGTCTTTGAGCTGTTTGTCATACTTTGTCCTCATTTCCAATCCTGTTAAAATTCTGAAAGGCGATATTTTCGTGCTTCTGGGGGGTGATGAATTAATAAACTGTTGAACTCTACCTACACTCTTATACCAGGCTTTAGAATCTTCAGCGCAAAGCTTGGTCAACAAAGAAATAACAATTCGGTTTATGCGCTCTACCTGACCATTTCCCCTTGGTACTCCAGTTGCAATCAGCAAATGCTTGATATTATTCGATTCACAATAGCTCTCAAATGAACCTGAAGTGAATGCAGTTCCACGATCAGTAACAATGCAACTAGGATCACCAAAAATTTCAGCTTGTCTCTGCAAACGATCAATAGCCTCTTCCGAACCTGTGCTTTTAGTAGGATACAACCATACGAACTTAGAGAATGCGTCAACTACTACCAAAATATGATTGTATAACTTTTTGGTTAAATCCATAGGACCAACGTGGTCAATGTGGTACGTTGTTAACGGCTTGTCTCCCTTGCCGATAACGTTCAAGAATCCTTCCTTACGCCCTGCTTTAGTATCACTCATTATACACTCAAGACATGATTTAACAATATTTCCAACCTTTTCCGAAACCTGTGGTATAAAATATTCCCTCTCTATTAGATCGACTGTCTTTTTCACTCCAAAGTGTCCTTGCCGGTGAGCCAACGTAATAATTTCCTTTTCCATACTGACGGGTATTACAATTAATTCCTTAAGGGGATCCTTGCATAACACGCCATTCTGCATATAAAAGTCGTCGTACACACCCTGTTCTAACAATTTAATGACAACAGCGGTCCAATTATCAGAAACCTGAGCCTGTACAATCCTGTTTCTCAAAGAATCTTGCATCAAAAGACAATGCACTCTGCTAAGAGCGTCAACGTGCTTTATTTTCGTGCCCGAACGATGCTCTACCGTGTACTCAAAGTCTTGCAAGAAAATTGCCCAACGAGCAACTCTCAACGGGACGTCTTTTTTGTTTAATGTCATGGCAAAGGCATTGCAATCAGTGACAATGGTAATCTTCATGCCCAGCACATAAACTCGCCACTTCTTAAGAGCTTGCACAATAGCCAAAACCTCCAACTCATACGACGGATATTTCTCTTCTGCTGCACTAGTCTTACGGCTCATGTACTCCACTGGGTGAAAACTTTGATCTTCTGAGTCTTTCTGCAATAACATCCCGCCATAGCCATGCATACTCGCATCACAATGGATCTCTGTAACGGCTTTTGGATTAAACAATCGTAACAACGGTGGATTCGATAAACAAGTCTTCAGTTGATTAAACGATGCTAACTGTTCATTACCCATTTTAAACGTAACGTCTTGGCGCATCAAATTAGTCAATGGTTTAGCAATCACTGCAAAATCCTTGACAAATCTGCGGAAATATGAAGTAAGGCCCAAATAACGCTGAAGCATCTTCCTATTTCCTGGTACTGGAAAGTTTTCTACTGCCGAAGTTTTTTCCTTTGATGGCTTAATTGTCGAATTTTCAATTATATACCCCAGAAACTGAACCTTACGCATCAAAAATTGACATTTGGCCCACTTTATCTTTAAACCCGATATTCTTGCCAAACTCAAAACTCTCTGTAGCTTCTCTAAGCCCTCCTTTTCGTCAATCGATGGTATTATAAGGTCATCCATATACAAAATCAATGTGCTATCCTCAATCAAGGGTCTTAGAACAGCGAAAATGTATCTCATGAACACGGCTGGGGAATTACTAATTCCAAATGGCACAAAATTAAACTCGTATTGGCCGCTTTGTGTCACAAACGAGGTGAACTTACGCGATTCCTCCGATACAGGAACGTGAAAGAACCCGTTACACAAATCTAACGTAGTAAAGACATTTCCCTTTTGCAATTTATGCAACACATCATCGATTAAGGCTGTTGGAAAATTGTCTCGCACTATTTTTAAATTCAACTGCCTATAATCACAACACAATCTGTGCTTGCCATCTTTCTTCGAAACCAAAACCACAGGGGAAGCGTATTCGGAAACACTATTTCGAATGATCCCTTCTACCATCCAATCCTGTACTTGCTTATTCACTTTCTCCTGATCAGCATAGGACAAACGTCTGGGTTTATGAAAAACTGGAATATCATCAGTTACTATAATTTTCATCTCTACTGGACTTTTATCTGGTTTAATTGGTTCATAACTTTTAATTAAACTTAGAACTCTCTCCTTGTCTTCTTTTAGCAAATGTGCTAAATCTATCTCTGAGTTTCCATCAAAAGTGTCTACTGCCACCATCTGCTGTAAAGCTTCCTGCAAATCTGCTGCTTCTGACCCTAAAGCAATTTCGTCTGTCTGGATACCATCATCTGACAATTCTTGATTCTTGCAACAAAAGGTTGCTCCGTTCTTGCCCATCTTCACATCCACAAACTCAAAAACATCGTTGCCAATAACACCATTATAGAGAGTATCCACATCTCGCACTACATGAAAACATATTCTTAATGGAATACGATCCAACTGTGTGTCAATTACAAACGATCCTAAAGTGTAAATCTTGGAATGCCCTATACCAACGAGCTCTTTAATATCTGTGTTCAACTTGACAGGATAGGCTTTCTTATAGGAACTCTCACTTATTGTACAGATATCACTGCCTGTATCTATAATGGCTGATATGGTCTGGTTACCAATTTGAACATCCTTGAAAACTCTGTTAAACATCGACTGTACCACCTGTATGTTAGCCTTCGCTTTCTTATCAGAATTCTCTACTTTCATAGGTGTAGCATCGCATTGATTTGCCTTATGCCCTGGCCTATGACATTTAAAGCAAACTGGTTCTTTTCCGCAATTTCTGGCTAAATGATCTTTGTCTCCGCATTTATAGCATCTAAACTCTTTTTTTGCACTACCTGAACTTTCTGCTTTCTCTTGTTTTACTTTTGGTTTATTTTCCACACTTGCAGACATCTTTGCATAAACATTCAGTTTCTCTTTTAACTCTTTTAAATCATTTGCTTGATATAGTACCATCTTGTTATGTTTCGAATCCTGAATACCCTCTATAATATACTCAATAATGCTCTCTTCATCTAGATTAGATTTTTTAGCAATACCTTTCATTGTATAATAGTATTCTATTAACGATTCATTCTGCTTCTTCTTCCTGTTCTCGAGCTGTTTATGTATCTGCTTGGCTGTCAATTTTACAGTAAACTCCTCTGCTAAAGCCTCTTTCAGCGTTGCCCAATTCGTAAGACCATCTTGACTGTTTACAAACAACTTAGCTGCTCCCTTTAACAACTGTCGCCCATATATGAATTTCTGCAAATCGTTCCACTTTACAGTCACGGCAATACTTTCGAAGTCTGTCAGCCAATCGTTTACATTGCTTTCATTACTGCCGTCAAAATCCGCTAACGAATCTTGGATATCTTTCAGGGTGAACGTCATTGTGTTTGTTATCACTGGCTCTACTGTATCCTCTAAATTTTCAGCTACAGAATCTTCGTACACTGATTCGTTGAGATTATCTATTCCAAAATGAGTCAACAAACGATTTTGTAATTGCTGCTTACGTCCCTGTAATGGTAAACCTAACCCTCTAAGCTTGTCTTTTAACTCTAGTAGTGTTAATCGTGTGATCTCCTCTTGCAGCATTTTAACACTTGATTAATTGGAAAAGAATGAACATTTACCTTAATGTGTAAATAAAAATCAATATCTTAACCTCTTAATATACTATACTTATGCCAAACTTATTAATTGCGTTTCGTCGAAGTCTTCTCTTTCCATTCGTCGTCACTCGTCTGCGTAGCAATCACGCCTCTATTGTTGTTGTTGTTGCCGTCGCACACAATTCTCTGCCTTGCATATACACACACGCAGCTCGTGTGTATACCCTCTGCTTCGTTTACGTCGATTTTGTTTTATCCGTTATACGCACTCGTACACTTTTCGTCTCTGCTTTGTTTTACGCCTTCCACAAACTTAGCGTCGCAAAATCTCCAGCATAGTTTTCGCACCGTAATTTCGTCGTTGCAATAAGCGAATTCGCCCTGATGTTCCGCTCCCGAAACTTCGTCTCGATTCGCCGTCTCTTATGCGCTGACCTCTTCTCTCTCTAGCAATTCTAAGCGTTCTCTCTCGCTTGTCTCTCTCGCTATCCTCTATTTGCTGCACCGCTCTCCTCTATGTGTGTGATCTCGCTCGCATCTCCGCCATTTGCGCGCATTAGCTTATTTCGTCACGACGCGTAACTTGTCACAATGCATATGTACATAAACGTTTATCGTATACTGCAACACAATTTGATGTTTGTGTACAATATATTTACACTTTTTTGCATATAAAATGAACGTTCCCGGACGAGCCCCCAATTTTGTAAGAATGAATAATGTGCATATCCCGGACCGGCCTCCAATCTTGTGGAGTCGGTTTGCTTCGTTCGTTTTAAATAAAACACTCTCGGTACATTGTCATTATTATATGCATAGAAAGTAAATATTATTAAATATTGTTCGCACAAATCAAACTTAGTTTATATTCATTTTAATTGTTTCGTTCACTTCTTTTAGACTTATTTCTTTTCGATCACACGCGTCTGTACGCACTCAATTATCAACTCTTACTCTACTTGTTTTACTCCGCTCGCTCACTAGCTCACTAACTCCTAGTTCATTCGCTCATTTTTGTAGTTCGCTGTTAATTCTATGTTAGTTTTTGTTTCTTACAGCTATGTTAATACTGATTTTCCCACATACATTATGTTCCACAGGATTGGTCCAAGTACCGATCCCTGTGGGACGCCTGCGGAGACGTAGTGCTTTCGTGGCCCGGCTTCAGTGTCGTACCATAGTATACGATGATAATTCTGAGGTATCTAGGGATACCCATGGTGCGCATAGCTCTTAGAATATTTGGCCATCTCGCCGTATTGAAGGCATTTTTTACATCCAGCGATATTTTTTTTTTTTTTTTTTTTTTTTGGACGTTGATACAATGAATGTATAATCAAGTGGTCCTTGCAAAACCAAGCCGATGCTTGTTACGCGCGGATCCCAGACACAGCGAAGCCGACCGAGGGGCACAGTCGTCTGACGTACGACTCGAAACGCGAAACGAAGTCGAGATAGAAAAGATTTTCGAGGAAAGATTACTTAATTTCTAGATAGGTAGGACAAAATTTCAAATTTTAGGCATGCAACAGAGGAAGCGTTAGAAGAAAGAAAGTAAAGATTATTATAGTCCAAACATAATACCCTAAACGGATCGTGAAGGGCATAGTTCGACCTACAATTAGGAAGAGTTAGTGGTAAGTAATTACGTGTTAATCTACAAGGGACAGAAAAGTGTAGCTGGCTAACCAGGTCAACACTGTCAATGTCACCTTGGATGCGGTTATTAATAAATACTACACCCAGCATGGTTCTACGATTAGCTAGAGAAGTTAAGTTAAGTAGTAGAAGTCTACTGCCATAGGAAGGAAGTCTTAAATTTACGTCCCAGTTAAGGCCTCGTAAGGCGCAAATTAAAAAAATTTGTTGTACAGATTCAATGCGGTTTTTGTGAGTAGTGTACTGGGGACACCATACGCATGATCCATATTCCAGAATTGAACGAACAAGTGAGGTGTAGAGGGTCTTTGTTACATAAGGATCGTCAAACTCCTTAGACCATCTCTTAATAAAGACAAGCACACCCATGGCTTTATTGACCATATGGGAAATATGTTCGGAAAACTTTAGTTTTCGGTCCAAACGGACCCCAAGATCATCAACTAGAGTAATTCTTTCTAAGACACAACCACAAAGAGTGTAGGAAACGTACTTTGGACTGGCTCGATAGAATGTCATCAGCTTGCATTTGGAGCTGTTCAGGTTTAAGAAATTTGCACAACACCAGGAAAGAAAACTATTTAGGTCGGCTTGTAAGTAAGAGTGGCAGTAGTGATCTTTAAATTGATAACAAAGCTTTACATCATCCGCATACATTAGAGTACGGGAGTTATGTATGACCAAAGGGAGGTCATTGATGAAAAGCGTAAAAAGGAGGGGGCCTAGATGGCTACCCTGAGGAACGCCAGATGTGGCATGAAGAAGGTGTGAAAATACATTTTTAAAGAGAACTCTTTGGGTTCTGCCATTCAGATAACTCACAATCCAATTAAGAAGTTTTGGTGTGAAGCCTAAGAGGCTGAGTTTATGTGCAAGAAGGGAATGATTTACTGAGTCAAAAGCCTTACTGAAATCAGTGTATATAACATCAGTTTGAAGATTTTCCTGAAAACCTTTTATAACAAAGGATGTCAGCTCCAGTAAGTTTGTCGTAGTTGAGCGACGTTTTATAAATCCGTGCTGAGAAGGCGTTATGACGGATCTACAGAAATGTTGCAAGTGAGGAGTTAAAGCATTCTCGAAGAATTTAGGTATAGCCGACAATTTAGAGATACCTCTATAATTGCTTGCTTCAGACTTACTGCCCTTCTTAAACAAGGGAATGATAAAAGATTCCTTCCAAATGGAAGGAAAGGATAAAGTATCTAAGGACAGCGAAAACAGTTTGAGCAATGGCTTACTTAGGGAGTTGGCACAGAACCGAAGTACACAAGCGGGAACACCGTCTGGGCCTGGTGAAAAAACTGGTTTAACCAAGTGAAGATCCTTAACAAGTGAATTCTCATTTAGAATAGGGGTGAAGATACCATTTGAGCTAGGAATATTGTATGGATAAACATGAATCTCTTGTGCAGTAGGCGAATACGTGGTTTGAAAAAACCTAGCAAACAAATCAGCCATGGCTTGGTCGGTATCTGCAGTGGTATTTTCAAACGACAATTTTGAGGGAAAGACAGAAGATTTACGCTTCATATTAACAAAACTATAAAACTGTTTAGGGTTCTCAAGGAACTGATACCTACAATGAGCTAGATCGTTTTTATAACATTTCGCGTTAAGGACCGAGAAATTATGATGGCGCAATACTCTTTGTTGCCCCCTAGCCATCTGTCACCATCAAGAGCGGTCTTGGCTAAATCTCTTACGGCAGTGAGAGCGTCGAACGTGCTTTTCCCCTTACGAAAACAATACTGGTGCCCTTGTAGGCCACCGGGACTCTCAGTAGTCATCTCGATGCGTGTGTAGAGGATACGCTCAAAGAGCTTTCCCACAATGTCCAGCAAGCATAGTGGACGGAAGCTGCCTATAGCATTTGTGGGTCCCTTTTCTTTCGGCAGCAGTACCAACTTCATGCTCTTCCAACGAGTTGGAAAAACACCTTCCAGCAGGCATTGTTGGAAGGTGTCCCTGAATATTTTAGGTTTGGCAGTTGCAGCTGCCCTAACAACTACTCCTGGGATGCCATAAAGACCAGAGGCTTTATTGGGTTTTATCCGTTTTACCGCTTCGATGACCTTGTATACTGTGACACACGGGAATTCGGGGGCAGGGGTTTCTTGGGCGAGTTGCCATAGGGTATTCTGATATGGGAATAGTTCCTCAACTATATTTGAGAGTAGGACTGGGTCCTGTGGAGTACCTCCTTCTTGCTAACGATTTTGTAGGCGATACCCCAGGGATCTTCGTCTAAACTTTCCAGCAACTCTTTAAACGCTCTTGCTTTGGCAGCTATGCCGTTTCTCAGCTCCGCACGTTTTGCTTTGTACACCTCATACAATTGGGCGTGATGGGGATCACCTCTGGCTCGTTGCGCCTATCTCCTTGCCCTGAAGCATTCCGAACGTATCTGGTTGAGGGAGGCATTCCACCAGTAAACTGGAGGCTTGCGTTTACATTTCCCCTTTCTCGGCATCGCTGCATCGCACACCGATGAATGATGTGCCTCTGTCGTTGTTAAACGTCGGCTTGGCACCAACATTCAACAGCACCACTTCCCCATTCTAGAGCCCATCCGTTGAAGTCATCTGCAATGACCACGGGCTTGCGCCCTCTTGCGGGTATACTAGTTGGTCTAGCAGTTCCTCGAAAAGGTCCAGACTGTCGCTTGGTGGAGCATAACAGCTATATAAGTCTACGCCCTTCACTTTTGCCCCGCAATGCCCCGCATTGGGACGCTCTCCTGATCCTCTATGTAGATTTTGCTACAGCATTTGACTGCTGCCTTTCCTGTAGAGTCCAGGATCACACCTGAGTTACCTACACCAGGGGAGTACGGTTCGCTCAGGAGCATGACGTTAACATTGCGCTCTGTCGCTGTTTGGGCCAGAAGGCTCTGTGCAGCGCAACGGTTAACATTGAGCTGGATGATGTTAATTTGGCCCGACATCATCACGGCGGTTCAGAGCTCCCTTAGTGACACCTGCTTTATATTTGGGGCAAAGCTACCTGTCGAGTGGTTCCTGTCCCCATCGCCGCTACAGATAAGCCCTCTTGGCGGTTTATCGCAGCCCTTCGCTTTGTTCCCTCGTTCGTCGCACCACCGTAGACAGCAGTCCGAGTGGTCAGGTTCTTTGCAGTTATTAGCCTTGCGACCATAGCCTAAGCACTTAAAGCAGCTTGATTCATACCGCTGCAGGTTAATGCCATTTTTTGTGAACCTGTGCGCACCGCAGCCATTTCTCGAAGGGCATCATCGATCGCTCCTCTGTATTGATGTACTTCGAGCAACAACTCTACCCCTTTTGGGTCCTCCTAATTTTTTTGATATGACTGCCAACTTCTGCAAGGCTCGGATCCGCTTTGAGCTTGCGGAGCATGTCACTGTACGAAGCATCTCCCGTCTTTTTTATAGTGATTGCCTCCGGCTTTTTGCGTAATCGTTTCGGTGCAACCTTGGTCCACTCCACCGTCTTGTTGCTATCCCTGGCAACGGACGCAAAACTGGGCTGAGCAGGCTCCTTCCCCTTAGACGTTTGCAATGTTATGTCCTTGCTGTCAGGCAACTTCCTGGGAGGGGGCCTCACTGGGACGCTCCTTTTACCGGCCGCGGGGGTTGACGCTGATTTAATCTGTGCTTCCGTCTGGGAAGCAGTGCTCATTGTAGAAGCCACTTTTACCATGGCCTTCTGTAGCTGCATCGCTCTGATATTGAGAGCAGCCATCTCTGCGATCACTTCTTTGGTTTCCAGGGTAACATGGCGCTTCTTCTCATAGGCTGATAGCAGAATCGTTATTCTTTCATTCATCATGCCCAAAACGCTTCGCAGGTCCTCCTTTTTATAGGCCGACAGGCGAAACAGGAGGGGTTTTAGCTGCACCTTTTTGGGTCGCCACGCTGATAAGATCAGTAATCTTTATTTGTGTTGTCTCTGGAGACGCTGAAGGAGCCAAATTCTCCACTTCTGAAGCATAGGGGTTGCTTGGTGTTGCCGTCAACGTCTGTGGGACGGCTTACGCTACTCTCTCAGCCTCCGTGATTGAGATTAGTGCACCCCGCTCCGTAAGTCCCGCACCTCTAACTGGGGACCTAGACATCCTGGCGCTTCTCCTGAATGGACAAATTGACAATTGTTAACGTTTTTTCACGTTTAACCGCGTATGTAAGGTGCAAATCACCACCGTGTTACCGGTTAGTGCATTAGATTCACTAGTCTCACCAAGCTGGTTTCGATATTTATGTAAATTTTCGCGCGGCGCAACTAAACACGTCTGAATCAAGCTGGAAAAATTGATCGATGTGTGTGTGTGTTTTTTTTATATCCTTGCAGAGGGTATATTAATTTTGGCCAGAAGTTTGCAACGCACCTTAGGAGACATCTCCGACCCTATAAAGTATATATATTCTGAATCAGCATCACCAGAGGAGTCGAAAAATGGATGTCCGTCTGTCCGTCCGTCCGTCCGTCTGTTGCAACGCAAACTAGTCTCTCAGTTTTTGAGCTATCTTCATGAAACTTGGCACACAAGCTTCTTATTGCTGTAGGCTGTAAATAAGTCGGAACGAGCCAGATCGGACCGATATATCGTATAGCTGTCATAGAAGCTATCGGCCGATTTTTGTTGTTTTTCAAGATATTGCAACAAGATTTGGCAAATCCTATTCTTATTACGTTCTTAATGTGCTGTCAAAATTGTATCAAAATCGGACCAAAATAACATATAGCTGCCATAGGAACAATCGGCTGAAATCAGGGTTTTTGTATGCAAACCTGTTTTGTTTTTGGAAATACCGCACATTATCAATACTTTTTAATGTTATACAGTAACCCGCCCTTAGTTTTTCCATTTGAATACCTCAGACGTTTATATTCTATAGCTGTTATAGGAACAATCAGTCAGTCCGTTTGTCTGTTGCAACTCAAATTAGTCCCCCAGTTATTGAGCTATCTTCATGAAACTTTGCTCACAAGCTTCTTATTTCTGCCCTCTTTAAATAAGTCGGAACGGGCCAGATCGGACTGATATATCGTATAGCTGTCATGGAGCCTATCGGCCGATTTTCGTTATATTTCAAGATATAGCTATCAGGCTTACCACATCCAAATCTAAGTGTGTCCCTAATAATAAAGTTCGAAATCGAACTTTTATAACTTATAACGATCAACGATCGGCCTAATGAAGGTTCATGTTACAATTTTATGGAAATCTGAGTACTATTACATATAGCTGTTAAACAAAAAATCATGTAGCTGTTATTCAAACGCATTTTTGAATGAGAACTTTCCAAATTTATTTATATTTTATGACCAACAGATCCTTTACAACACAAAGACATTTGCTCATAACATTTTGTGTTAAGTATATAAGAAATCCAGGTATATACAAAAGCATTAAAAAGGTAGAATTATTTTTTTTCGAAGCAGGTGTTTGATTCATAGCCTTAATCAGGAAAAAATCTTGACTTCCTGTACTGTTATAATTGTTCAATAAATACCACAGAAACCAGCAGCAATCCAAATATATTTTATATTTTGTATAACTGCAAGGGTATGAAACCTTCGGCAAGCCGAAGGTAGCCTTGCTTTCTTTTTTTTTATTTGGTTCGCTCTACGGAAGGAAAAATAAAATCATCTAAAGATACCACCTACCGTCCGTAGGTGGCATGCACGATTCATAACCCCTAATGGGATTATGCCTACGTACTAAACAAAAAACCTCCGTGAGCTCTTCAGTCCTTTGGAAGCTCACCGGGACTGCCAGTCAAAGTATGACTTCGGTGAGCAGGATGTGGTGCCAGTAGCGCAGTCCCTCCTTTATTATTAAGTCCTCTCTTTCGCTCTTTAGTCGCCTTTTACGACAAGCCGAGCCCGCTACGGTAGAATTCTTAGCCCGCCACCATACGGAAATACGTCACCTCTTTCATCTTCCAGATCTGTTGGCCACCTTGTCAGATCGGACACGTTTCATGATGCCTATCAGAATGCGGTGCCCCACCTCCCAACGAGCCTAAGGGCCATGGTCCGTAAGACTGATAGTGCTCCTTTCATGTACGCCCTTGTATTGCTGGCGTTGCTCCAAATTGGTGCGGCATAAAGTAGCGTTGCCTTTGCTACCGCCACCAACAGTTTCCTTGCCGGCATCCTAGGTCCTCCATTGGGCATGAGTCTTGCCAGTGCAGCAGACGTGGTTGCAGCCTTTCTGCTGGCATAGTTTGCATGGTCCTTAAACGAGAGCCTGCGGTCAATGAATACTCCCAGGTACTTCAGCGTGCCGCTGGGTCTCGAACGCGGCTAGTAGGGTGATAATTTTACCATTCATCAGGGCAAGAATGTTCGTTCTGGATTGCCGTGGTCAAGTCCAACGACCGATGTGGCGATCCAGATGGGGACTTCGCTACTGCCTTTTGCGACGGCACGCTAATGAGGTCCATCATCTTCTGACTCGTCATAGTAGTGGGCACAGTAGGAGTCAGGATCTCAGCCTCTGCAATAGCACTGCAGTCGCAGGTTTTTGGCGGCTGGGAGCCTGCTTGCTCACACCTCGACACAAACGGGACTGCGCTTTCGGCTCCCTGGATCGGGTTTCCAGCTTCTCTAGTGGGGGATCTCGATAGCCTGGAGCTTCTCCTCAACGCAAAATGAGCTGAACGCAAAAAGGATCGCGGCATCGATCTGGCAACGCTACACGCAGACGATCGCTCACTATAACAAGTTGGCAGTCTACCAGCTGTTTTATCAGCTGCAAAAATTGCCAAGTTATTATATTTGCAATCTGTAGGGATACTCCGTTATTTAAGCAGTTTTCAATGTCACGCCGGACAAAAAGCACAAATCCACAAGGTGGCTTTGCAAAGTTGGCGCCTGTTTCGACAGACCAATCTCCGTAATTCTTGAATTTCGCGCAGCGTAACTAAAACACGTCCGTATTGTGCGGGATTTCAACACTCTCTCATGTGTGTGTTTTTTTTTTTTTTTTTTTTTTAACGCCTTACGGTAGGAAAATTAAAATCTTCTAAAGATACCACATACCGTCCGTAGGTGGCATGCACGATTCATAATTCTCCAATTAGAGTTACTCGCTTTACTCGCTCACCGGGACTGCCAGTCAAGGTATGACTTCGGATGGATGTGGTCTTGAGGCGCACGTCCTTCCA
Source organism: Zaprionus inermis (assembly GCA_018151445.1). Taxonomy (NCBI): domain Eukaryota; kingdom Metazoa; phylum Arthropoda; class Insecta; order Diptera; family Drosophilidae; genus Zaprionus; species Zaprionus inermis. Next base: position 141,776 of record JAECXD010000589.1, on the reverse strand, counting down.
CCCTTCAGTCGCCTTTTACGACAAGCCGGGTACGCTGAGCTAGTATTCTTCTCCCGCCACCACACAGGAACACTTCTACTGCTTTAGCCTCCAGCTCTGTTGGCCATCTCGTCGGCTCGGACCCGTTTCATCATGTTAGTGATGATCCTATTGCCCAGCTCCCATGAATCCCTGTTCGCCATCATAGCCGCGAACAATCCACTTGGGTTGAGCGGATCCCCAGTTAGCGCTCTTAGTTGCTCCCGCTCAGCCGTAAACCTGGAGCAGTTCGTTAGCACATGCTCAGCTGTTTCCTCCGCATCGGGGCAGTAGACGCATTGGGCTGACTCTACATGACGGAACCGAAGTATGTAAGCCCGAAAGCAGCCATGGTCCGTGATGAACTGGGTTAGATGGTAGTCCAAGTTTTTATGGCGGCACTCTGCCCATACTGCTAGATCGGGGATAAGAAGGTAGGACCACCACCCCCCCCCCGTTGTGACGATTGCCATCGGCTCCGCCACTCTCCCATCAGCCGCTCGTGAGCCTCTAGCCGAGTGGCGCCTTCCCGAATTTGGCACAGAGCCTTAATCTCGAGGTCAATTGGTGGCAAGCCTGCCAGGGCTAGAGCTGCGTCTTCGGAGACTGTCCTGAAGCCTCTAATAAGCCTAAGGGCCATAGAACGTAGCACCGAGCGCGCTCCTTTCATGTATGAGCTTTTCCTGGTGGCGTTGCTCAAAATTGGTGCAGCATAGATTAGTGTAGACTTTGCTACCGCTGCCAGGAGTTTCCTTGCGGGATTTCTGGGACATCCTACGTTGGGCATAAGTCTAGACAAGGCAGCAGATGTGATTGCTGCCTTCCTGCTTGCGTATCTAGCATGGTCCTTGAATGATAGCCTGTGGTCTATCAGCACACCCAAGTACTTTAAGGACGCTTGAGAGGCCACCTGTGTCCCGTTGACCATGACCAGCATTCTCTCCACCGTTTTTCTGCTACTTAGCAGTACAGCCTCGGTCTTGTCAGCAGCAATTGTTAAGCCGGCTTTCTCTAGCCAGCCGATAGCCGCACTAATTGTCGCGTTACATTTGACTTGGAGATCTGCTATAGTTTTGGTGACTGCTGTTATGGCCACGTCGTCCGCGAAGCAATGCAGTTCAGCTCCTAAGGGCCTGGTGATGTCCAGGATCCCATCGTACATGATGTTCCACAGGATCGGTCCAAGCACAGATCCTTGGGGAACACCTGCCGACACACGGTACCTTTTCGGGCCAGCCTCCGTATCGTACCAAAGGATGCGATCCCTGAAATAGCTCCCAACGACGGTCCTCAAGTACTCCGGGATACCCATTCTATGCATGGCGCCGAGGATGACGGGCCATCTAGCGGTATTAAAATCGTTCTTTACGTCCAGTGTAACGATTGCAAAATACTCCTTCTTTCCTCCAAGCCATCTGTCACCATCGAGTGCATTCTTGGCAATGTTCCTCACGGCCATGAGTGCGTCCAGGGTACTCTTTCCTTTCCGAAATCCATACTGCTGACTTCCTAGGCCGTTGCTGCTCTGGGAGATTGCCTCTATTCGGGAATACAGGATTCGTTCCAATAGTTTACCCACAATGTCCAGTAGGCATAATGGGCGATAGCTGTTTGCGGCATGTGCAGGTCCCTTCCCTTTAGGTAACAGCACTAATTTTTGGCATTTCCACCTCGTTGGGAAGACACCCTCCGTGAGGCACTGCTGGAAAGTGTCCTGAATATGTCAGGTCTTGCCAACGCTACTGCCTTGACCACTGCTCCAGGGATTCCATCAAGGCCAGGAGCTTTATTGGGCTTGATTCTCTTAGCTGTCTCGACAACTTCGAGTTCCGTGACGCACGGAAAGTCAGGGGAAGGGACTACTGCTGTTGGTCGCCATGACGTGGACTGCATTGGGAATAGTTCCGCTACAATGCTATTCAGGACGTCAGGGTTCGATGGCGTTGCCTCTCTCTTCCTTAATTTGTTGATCACGAGCTTATATGCCAGACCCCAGGTATCTTTATCGACGCTTTCCAGCAGTTCACTATAGGCATGCGACTTGACAGCCGATATGCCATGCTTGAACTCTAATCGCTTTTTCCTAAAGTCCTCCAGCAGTTCCGCGTGGTGGGTGCTACCTCTGGCACGTTGCGCCTTTCTCCTTGCCCTAAGGCATTCAGACCGTAGGAGATTTAGGGTGGCGCTCCACCAGTATACGGGTGGCTTGCGCTGTGCCTTAGTTTTCTTTGGCATGATTGCATCGCACGTTGCTGTAAGCGTCTTCAGCCGCCATTGTCTCTTCGTGGCCATTTGTGATTGCCAAGGAGGCGACTTGGTATGCCAGCATAGCTTCATCGATCTTCCTGGTGTCCCATCAGTGCATGATCACTTAGAGTTACGGCGTCATTGACCATCCAGCTCGAGTTAGCCACTAGTCCTCTGCTTATAAACGAAACGTCTATAAATGACGTTCCCCTATCATTATTGAACGTAGGCTTGCAGCCGTCGTTCAGCAGTATCAGATCCAGCATTTTCATAGCGTCTATCACGGCGCGGCCTCTGGAGTTGGATACACTGCTGCCCCATTGTACTGCCCAGGCATTGAAGTCTCCAGCGATTATCTTCGGACTGCGCCCTCTCGCATGGCTCACCATTAGCTCTAGCATCTCCTCGAACTGGTCCGGGCTGTCGCTAGGCGGAGCATAGCAGCTGTAAATATGCACGCCTTTTATCTTCGCATATGCAATTCCCCGCATCGGTGTGGCAGCCAGTTCCTGCACGTGTAGTGGGCTGCAGCATTTGATAGCTGCTTTGCCTGTCTCGTCTATGATCATCGAATTATTTCCCCCAGCAGGATAGTAGGGTTCGCTCAGGAGCATGATATCTACATTGCGCTCCGCCGCAGTTTGAGTCAGAAGACTCTGAGCAGCTGCGCAATGGTTCACATTGAGCTGGATAAACTTAGTTGTGTCCTGCATTATGATGGTTCTTAGCTTCTTTTAGGCACGCTCTGTAAGTCGGGCATGCAAAACTACCCGTCGGGTGGTTCCTATCCACCTCGTTGGTGCAAATAAGGCATTTTGGTGGTGCAACACACCCTTTTGCCTTGTGACCACGCTCACCGCATCGCAAACAGCTATCTGCCCGATCGGTCGCCTTGCAGGTCGTTTCTCGGTGTCCGTAGCCTAGGCACCTGTTGCATCTCGTGGGTCGGAAGTCCTGGATGATGCGGCACCATGACCAACCAACGGTTACCGTGCCCTGTTTAATGACCGCGATCGCATCGTTCGCGTTAAATAGAACTGACGCAATCTGAGTCCCATCCCGCATTCTGCGAAGACTCTTGATATCCTCAGGATTTAGCTATATGCTCTGGAATTGGTTGACCAGGCAGCTGTGAAGTTCCGCTGCTGTCGTGGCCTCGTCTATTCCACTACACGATAGGGCAATTTTTTGTGCACCCGTACGCACAGAAGCCATCTCTTTGAGCGTTGCTTCTAGCTCAATTTTAAATTTGGGAACGTTTTCAGAGGCTTTCCCATCTACTTCCAGCAACAGCTCCCCTTGCTGTGTTCTGCGTATTTTGCGAACATGTTTGCCCAATTTGCTAAGGCTCGGGTCCGCTTTTAGTTTGCAGAGCATCTCTGAGTAGGAAGCCTCTCCCGTCTTCTTAACAATCAGAGCCTCTGGCTTTTTCCGCAGGCGCCTAGGCTTCACCTTGGACCACTCACCTCCAGAGCTAGCATTCTTAGCGACAGATGCATAGTTTTCCGGATTTGACTCCGTTGCATTGGTTTTAGTCGTTGCTTCTGTATTGCCTGCCGTATTTAACCAACTTTGGCGCCTGTTCCTTGGGCATCTGAACCTGTGGCACCTGCCCTGTGTGTGTGGCTTTTTTGCTAGGCTTTTGCGCCTCTGTCTGCGTAGCAATGGTCGCAGATTGTGCCTCCTTTGCGTTGCCTGCATATAGCTCGATTGGTCTATTATTGAGAGCTGAGAGTTCACTGACAGTACCCTTGGTCTCTTTGGTGACATGGCGTTGGGTTTCGAACGCAGATAGTAGCACTTGTATTTTGCCGCTCATCCTGGCAAGTATGCTCCGTAGGTCTTCGTTTTGGATCGCAGTGCCTAAGTCTACAGGCCGTATTGGCGATACAGTTGGGGATTTTCCTCACCCCTTATGCGTCGGCACGCTAATAGTGTCCATTGCCATCGCGTTTCCAGTTGCGGTGGAGTTATAAGGTGTTGGGGCCAAGTTGTCCACCACTCCAAATGCAGTGACTGGATAAAGGTCTTTCATCAGTCACGGTCGCTGGCCCGGTGATTTCGACTCCCTGCACCGTACATCCTGCTCCTCTTGTAGGGGACCTCGACATTCTGGAACTTTTCCTGAATGGGTCGTCGTCAGTGGGGGCAATGCCGCCGCTGAATTATCCATGTTTAGTCCAGCGACAGCGGTGCAAACTTTGCATTCGACGTGTACCAAAAATATACAGGGTCCCACGTAGGCCACGGATTTCCCCTAGGCGTTGATGGAGGTTTATTCCGCCCCTTTTCGGACACCAGAGATGGTGAGAGGTTGATTTTCAGTCTATGTGTGTGTGTGTGTGTGTCATCCATGTGTGTGTGTACATGTGTGTCTCCGGTTTAATGTAGGTGTAAATGTCATTGTTTGCGATACAATTGAAAAGTATAATTAATTAGACGTACACATCTGCAAGGCACCTGAGTGGGTGAGTAAGAAACAGGGGCAGGTAAGAAACAGCTCACAAAAGTGGCTTAGTGACGAACACAGTCGACCGGTCAGCTGATGTGACCAGCTGAGTACCCGACTAGCTGTTACCTGGCCGAAATCCCAACAAAAATGAATGAGCTAACGCATTGCAGTGCACCTACACACAAGAAAGCACACACATTCAGAGGCGAATTACCTGCAGTGTAATTAGCATATTAGACAGAGAGCAAAGGAAAGCAAGCAGGTGGTGCAGTTGGAGCCTCTCCCCGTTTGATGCAATTAACGTAAGGCTGCATCGAGTTCAAGCCTCAGTCGGGCCGTTCCTGCTCACCTGCAGCCGTTGATATGACAATTCTAGAGTGCGTGTGTATGGGGGAGCGTGTAAGTGTTCGTGCTATGCAACTAGGCTTATAATTTAAAGCCAGGCCAATTTGGTGCACAGAGCATTACAGCTTCGATTGTGGCCCAGACACGCAAAATGCAATTGTCTCGCCTAGGAAATTGAATTGTCAGTGTGTATCTGTGTGTCAGTGTGTGCGCCGTATGTGAGCAGGGCTAAGTGGCGTGTTAAATTTATCGACATTCTCTGCATAGCCGAGTTTGAAGAGCGCAGCCAAACCGCGTGCGCAATCAATTGAAGCTGCAGTAGTGGAGAGCCAAGGGATACAAGTGGAGAATGCGAGCGGAGATCTGGGAGCAGAGGAATCAATGCAAAACCATCGGGAATGGCCAACGGGCAATAAAGGACTATGAAAACAACATAGTCAAAAGTATAAACAACAAGAACAACAAAAATGGAGGCCAACAGAGACACAAACAGTGTCCTGCAGCGTGACAGTACAAAGCTAAAGGACCAAAAATAAATGCACCATGCGACACTTACAACGAATGTCCCGTTTTTTACCCCGCTTTGGGCTTAGCTTACCAGGGGTAGCAGAGGGACGCGAGAAAGTGGAGTGATTGTGGGCGTCAAAATGTTGCCAAAGGGTGCGTTTTATTTCTTTTGGGGTCATCGAGTTGGCCGCGTTTGAATGTTGTTTTTAAGCATCGTCAGATTTTACCTCCTCCCTTCCTGCCACTGCCCTTGACTTGCTTGTCGCGTGCTCCTCCCCCTATTCGCTACGGTTTGTGTTCGGTTTTATGGCTTGGCGCTTGCACTGATTTTGAACGGGTCTTAAATGTTGTTTTTCATTATGATTGTCGCTAACTTTCAGGTAATTGATGCTACCCTCCTCTCGGGAAAAAGTGCAGTAGCAGATGCAGCTGGTTCTCCCTGCAGATTTTTGTTTTCTTGCAGCAGACTTCGCTGATAAGGCGGGAAGGAACTAAAGGGCAAAAAAGCATGACATAAGGATGCTGGCATATGCCACCTTACTGTGAAGAAATTCATATACGACTTTTCTGGCTTCTTCAAACGTTTGCTTTGTTTTTGTTTAACTGCGAAGTACAGGTTCCATAGTTGGTGTGTAATGAGAGCAAGTCAATAGTTAGGACAGGTTATAGTTGCACACGTCTGACGTACGACCCGAAACGCGAAACGCGAAATAGAGAACGCGGGCATGCAAAGATACCGAGATAGAAAAGATTTTCGAGGAAAGATTACTTAATTTCTAGATAGGTAGGACAAGATTTCAAATTTTAGGCATGCAACAGAGGAAGCGTTAGAAGAAAGAAAGTAAAGATTATTATAGTCAGAACATAATACCCTAAACGGATCGTGAAGGGCATAGTTCGACCTACAATTAGGAAGAGTTAGTGGTAAGTAATTACGTGTTAATCTACAAGGGACAGAAAAGTGTAGCTGGCTAACCAGGTCAACACTGTCAATGTCACCTTGGATGAGGTTATTAATAAATACTACACCCAGCATGGTTCTACGATTAGCTAGGGGAGGTAAGTTAAGTAGTAGAAGTCTACTGCCATAGGAGGGAAGTCTTAAATTTACGTCCCAGTTAAGGCCTCGTAAGGCGAAAATTAAAAAATTTTTTTGTACAGATTCAATGCGGTTTTTGTGAGTAGTGTACTGGGGACACCATACGCATGATCCATATTCCAGAATTGGACGAACAAGTGAGGTGTAGAGGGTCTTTGTTACATAAGGATCGCCAAACTCCTTAGACCATCTCTTAATAAAGCCAAGCACACCCATGGCTTTATTGACCATATGGGAAATATGTTCGGAAAACTTTAGTTTTCGGTCCAAACGGACCCCAAGATCATCAACTAGAGTAATTCTTTCTAAGACACAACCATAAAGAGTGTAGGAAACGTACTTTGGACTGGCTCGATACAACTGTACTAATTTTGTGCAAATGTGTCCGTCTGTCTGTATGAGCGCCTAATTCTCAGCTATTAGAAAAGCTAGATACTCCAAATTTAGTATGAAGATTCCTGTAAATTGTAAATTGTATATGCGGTTATTGAGAAAACTATTAAAGTCTCACCTTTAAGCTTCGGCATTCACACAGATCAATACAATATAAACCTCTGCATATAAAAAAATTAAAATCGGAGATGATGGCAGCTAATGGACTACTATACATTTACAAATTTTAAATTAAAAAAAAAGCATATGGTCTAGTTGTTAAGATGACGGACTCATAATCAATAATTAAATAATGTATTTTGTTTTTTAATTTTTTACTTTATACTTTAAGGATAAATACTGAAAATCCATGGTCACTTACAGTCACCGTGTGACTGTTGCCTTGGCGACTTGTTTATTTGCGTAGTACCCAACGGATACCAGCTTATCGACTGTTAACCCAGTCAGTCATATTACTATCTTAATGAGGTTTGCCATACATTCTTTTACTGCATGTCATATTGTCAATTGTCGACTTTTGCTATATTTTAAGAAAAACACCTAACTTAGCCGCATCAATCATCACTTTATTATTGAATGTCTACAACTAGAGGAATTCCTAACCATTACATGAGCACTCTATTCTATAACTGGCATAGGTGCAATTAGTTAATATTTGCGTAAGAGGCTGGTCGGTTATATAATATTCCACATGCAGAAGGTAGCTTTTCATCTCTTTTGAATTCAAGTGAATAAAAATAAAGGCGAAATGAACTATAATAGTTATATCGTAAGCTGTTTTTCTTAACAATTCGTGCAGACTCTAATTATTTCCAACATTTTTTATAATAGATTTGATTTTACAATAAATCTGGCTGTGTGCCACGAAATATAGCCTGGGTTAACAACAAGACACAACAAATGGCCTACAGCCAGTAATCCCATAGAAATATCAATAACAACAACAATTCGGACACGCCTAATTACGCAAAGATCTCAACGCACAAAAGCAATAAATATAATATTGACAAATCAAGATGTTTTTATCTGTTATTGGGTTGACCAACAAATGGGATTACACACCCACGCCTACGCACACACAGAAATAGTAAGTTGTGAAGCACTAAGCGAACAAAATGAACGAAGCATAACAAAGGAATACGAAAAGCGAAAGCAAAATCACTTCATTATGAGGATTTCTAGTAATATCATTAATCTTTAGGGGAAATCGAAAAAAGCCCTGCCGCTTCATTCACAGCTTATAAATGTATTTTTGGACATTGCACTGGTCAAATAGAGGCTAATAACTTATATAGGATATATATAAAAACATAATTGTGATTTACTAGTATCACGCGATATAGGGAACGTATAAATTTTCATTAGAGCGTGACTTTCGCTTTCTTACCTCACACATATTATGCAATCTACCGCAATAATAGATTCGCCATGGAGTTGATTATGTCAGCAGTTGGGTACTTCTCGCCTTCTCGCCATTTGTTAGTTAAGTGGCTTCCACAAAGACCTGTTGGCCGGGAATGCATTTTATTGAAAAGTTTAATGCACGGAGAGAGAGAGAGAGAGAGAGAGAGAGAGAGAGAGATAGGGAGAGAATAAGAGAAAGTGTGCTCTATATCATTCTTAGCATTTCAAATACACAAAGTAGGCACATAAAAAGAAATCTCTTAACTGACAGCGAGCAGAAAATATTTCAATAAGTTTTCAAGTTTAATGACTTTTTTTTGGGCATGACAAACGGGCTTTTTAAATCGTTTGTTCTACTTCTCGGTATGCCTCTCTAATTCTCTCTTTCACTTTACTTCATTTATTTATGTTAAATTTACCATGATTAATTTGAAACCCAATCTGGCAAGTCGAAAAAGCAACATCAGCGACTAAACAAAGTTATGTATTCTATTTGTATACCCTTCCGAGGGTATCTAATATTGGCCAGTTGTTTGCCTTTTTCACCCAAAAGTGCGTTGCAAACAACTGGCCAATGGTCAAAAGAGAGTATATTAACTTTGCACAAATGTATGTAACAGGATAAGGAGGCGTGGCAGACCCAACAAAGTATATATATTCGTGCTCAGGATCACTAGCAGAGTCGATTGAGCTATGTCTATCTGTCTATCCGTATGTCTGTCAGATGAAAACAACAGATCTCCGCTATTATAAAAGGAAGACATCAAATGACTTGATGGATATTGTATATCATTGACAGAGGAATGCTACTTTAAAGTATTAATTTTTCAGATGCCACGCCTACCGCCCCCACAAATCAGTTTTTTGCGATTATAAGGCAAAGTATTAAAATCGACTGCTTTGGTTTACACATTGATTGATACTATATGAATATATCCTTCAAATTATAATCCAATCGGACCAATAACACAGAAGTTATTCAAGCTAACGTCTTCAGTACAAATGCTTGATACGAGCAGCAGCCTCCGCGCTGCTATAAGTATTTGACGCCGTTGGCGCTTTACTTTGGTGCGGGAGGCCCATCAATACGCTCAAAAATGAAATACCTTCATTTTTTTTTGGACGTTGATACAATATAATCAAGTGGTCCTTGCAAAACCAAGCCGATGCTTCTTGCGCGCGGATCCCAGACAGCGAATGTCCACCTCCCGACCAACCGACCGAGGGGCATAGTCGTCTGACGTACGACTCGAAACGCGAAACACGAAATAGAGAACGCGGGCATGCAAAGATACCGAGAAAAGAATTTCGAGGAAAGATTACTTAATTTCTAGATAGGTAGGGCATAATTTCAAATTTTAGGCATGCAACAGAGGAAGCGTTAGAAAAAAAAAAAGAAAAGATTATTATAGTCCAAACATAATACCCTAAACGGATCGTGATAGGGCATAGTTCGACCTACAATTAGGAAGAGTTAGTGGTAAGTAGTTAGTCTGCAAGGGACAGAAAAGTAAAACTGACTAATCAGGTTAACACTGTCAATGTCACTTTGGGGTTTTTAATAAATACTACACCCAGCATGGTTCTACGATTAGATAGAGAAGTTAAGTTAAGTAGTAGAAGTCTACTGCCATAGGAAGGAAGTCTTAAATTTACATCCCAGTTAAAGCCTCGTAAGGCAAAAATTAAAAACTGTTTTTGTACAGATTCAATGCGGTTTTTGTGAGTAGTGTACTGGGGACACCATACGCATGATCCATATTCCAGAATTGGACGAACAAGTGAGGTGTAGAGGGTCTTTGTTACATAAGGATCGTCAAACTCCTTAGACCATCTCTTAATAAATCCAAGCAGGAATGAAAACTATTTATGTCGGTTTGTAAGTATACATCCGCATACATGACCAATGGGAGGTCATTGATGAAAAGCGTGAAAAGGAGGGGGCCTAGATGGCTACCCTGAGGATCGCCAGATGTGGCATGAAGAAGGTGTGAAAATATATTTTTAATGATAACTCTTTGGGTTCTGCTATTCAGATAACTCACAATCCAATTAAGAAGTTTTGGTGTGAAGCCTAAGAGTCTGAGTTTATGTGCAAGAAGGGAATGATTTACTAAGTCAAAAGCCTTACTGAAATCAGTATAAATAACATCAGTTTGAAGATTTTCTTGAAAACCTTTTATAAAAAAAAAGTAAATTTGTCGTAGTTAAGCGACGTTTTATAAATCCGTGCTGAGAAGGCGATATGACGGATCTATAGAAATGTTGCAAGTGAGGAGTTATAACATTCTCGAAGAATTTAGGTATAGCCGACCATTTAGAGATACTTTTATAATAGCTTGCTTCAGACTTACTGCCTTTCTTAAACAAGGGAATGATAAAAGATAAAGGAAAGGATGAAGTATCTAAGAACAGCGAAAATAGTTTGAGCAATGGCTTACTTAGGGAGTTGGCACAGAACCGAAGTACACAAGTACACAAGTGAATTCCGTATAGAATAGGGGTGAAGATACCATTTGAGCAAGGTATATTGTATGGATAAACATGAATCTTTTGTGTAGTAGGCGAATACGTGGTTTGAAAAAACCTAGCAAATATATCGGCCATGGCTTGGTCGATATCTGCAGTGGTATTTTCAACGACAACTTTGAGGGAAAGACAGAAGATTTACGCTTCATATTAACAAAACTATAAAACAGTTTAAGGTTATCAAGGAATTAAGACCTACAACGAGCTAAATAGTTTTTATAACATTTTGCGTTAAGGATCGAGAAATTTAATCGTGCAGCTAAAAAACGGGAAAAAGCTAAACTGCAAATATTTATTTTATATTTTTTAAATAAACTAGATTTAAAATTTTTAAGGCGAGACAGCTCTTTTGTAAACCATGGTGGCTTACTCGAGCATGTCTGATAGAAACAAATATCAAAGAAAGAATCAATGGTCTTATAAAATATGCTTACCGCCACTGAAATATCAGTGGTCGAGTAAAGCTCTGACCAGTCGAAGTTCGAAATTAAAAAGTTCAATAACACAAAGTCTGTTTTTCTAAAGCAGTATACGTTTACACAGTTTTTCATATTTAACAAAACATTTGACTAGATCAAAAGTAGCTTCAAAATTGGGATGATAAGAATCTTCTGGTACAGACAGTGGTTGAGTCCTTTTTAGAGACACCCTAGATGGATCAGATAAGAAGCATAAATCCAAGAATCTGTTTCTAAAGTTTTTGATATGATTGACCTGCGACATTGACATATCAAACATATCACCAACACTTGGTGTCCAGTCACATTCAGGAACATTAAAGTCACCAAGGACTATAAAATGATCCCTGTCTGATAACAGGTTGAAAACAGTCTTTATTGCAGACAAGTGTTGCAAATAGACTGACAATTCCGATGACGGCGGAATATATGAACAGGTTATAAAACAGAAAAAACCGGGAAAGTGTAATTTTACACAAATAAATTCAATGCAATGTTGAACTTCCGGTTAAAAAAGTTCTGATGATATGACGGAGTTTACTGCAATCAGAACTCCCCCACCACGTCGGCCAGGTCGATCAAGCCTGTAGGTTGTATACTTACTTGGTAAAACTTCGGTGCTTAAAATATCCGGTTTTATCCAAGTTTCAGTAAACACTAAAACATGGGAGGTAAAAGAAAGGCTATTTAGGAATAGATTAGATAATTTGCTACATAATCCTCTAACATTTTGGTATGCAAGATGAAAACTAGCACTTAGTTTTTAGTGTTTTGTTTTTGAGTCGACGTTTCTGGGATTGGCAGGGAAAGAGTTCGGTTTCCGATTCTTTTTCTTCCTCGCCTCAAGCTTTTTTACCATTACATGATCTGGCCAAAATGTCGGAGAACATATAATCGCTAGCATCATAGCATGTTGTTAATATTTGATTATACTTTGAATCCTGGTCATAAAGTTGGTTAGTCAGTTCAGTTTCCAAGCAAGAAGCATTAACTTCCCAAATTGTAATTCTAAAAATAATAAATTGTGAAGCAACAAATCGAAATAAAAATAAGTCGGATAGGCTACAGTCTAGGGGACTGGACTGTGATATACCCGCAACAACTCTTCGGAAAAACATGTGCCAAATGTGAACAATGCGTTCTTGTTATACCCTTGCAGAGGGTATATTAATTTTAGCCAGAAGTTTGCAACGCACCTTAGGAGACATCTCCAACCCTATAAGTAGTATATATAGTATATATATTCTGAACCAGCATCACCAGAGGAGTCGAAAAATGGATGTCCGTCTGTCCGTCCGTCCGTCCGTCTGTTGCAACGCAAACTAGTCTCTCAGTTTTTGAGCTATCTTCATGAAACTTGGCACACAAGCTTATTATTGCTGTAGGCTTTAAATAAGTCGGAACGAGCCAGATCGGACCGATATATCGTATAGCTGTCATAGAAGCTATCGGCCGATTTTTGTTGTTTTTCAAGATATTGCAACAAGATTTGGCAAATCTTATTCTTATTACGTTCTTAATGTGCTGTCAAAATTGTATCAAAATCGGACCACTATAACATATAGCTGCCATAGGAACAATCGGCTGAAATCAGGGTTTTTGTATGCAAACCTGTTTTGTTTTTGGAAATACCGTACATTATCAATACTTTTTAATGTTATACAGTAACCCGCCCTTAGTTTTTCCATTTAAATATCTCAGACCTTTATATTCTATAGCTGTTATAGGAACAATCAGTCAGTCCGTCTGTCTGTTGCAACGCAAATTAGTCCTCCAGTTATTGAGCTATCTTCATGAAACTTTGCTCACAAGCTTCTTATTTCTGCCCTCTTTAAATAAGTCGGAACGGGCCAGATCGGACTGATATATCGTATAGCTGTCATGGAGCCTATCGGCCGATTTTCGTTATATTTCAAGATATAGCTATCAGGCTTACCACATCCAAATCTAAGTGTGTCCCTAATAATAAAGTTCGAAATCGACCTTTTATAACTTATAACGATCAACGATCGGCCTAATGAAGGTTCATGTTGCAATTTTATGGAAATCTGAGTACTATTACATATAGCTGTTAAACAAAAAATCATGTAGCTGTTATTCAAACGCATTTTTGAATGAGAACTTTCCAAATTTATTTATATTTTATGACCAACAGATCCTTTACAACACAAAGACATTTCCTCATAAAATTTTGTGTTAAGTATATAAGAAATCCAGGTATATACAAAAGCATTAAAAAGGTAGAATTATTTTTTTTCGAAGCAGGTGTTTGATTCATAGCCTTAATCAGGTCAAAATCTTGACTTCCTGTATTGTTATAATTGTTCAATAAATACCACAGAAACCAGCAGCAATCCAAATATATTTTATATTTTGTATAACTGCAAGGGTATGAAACCTTCGGCAAGCCGAAGGTAGCCTTGCTTTCTTGTTATACCCTTGCAGAGGGTATATTAATTTTAGCCAGAAGTTTGCAACGCACCTTAGGAGACATCTCCGACCCTATAAAGTATATATATTCTGAATCAGCATCACCAGAGGAGTCGAAAAATGGATGTCCGTCTGTCCGTCCGTCCGTCCGTCCGTCCGTCCGTCCGTCCGTCCGTCCGTCCGTCTGTTGCAACGCAAACTAGTCTCTCAGTTTTTGAGCTATCTTCATGAAACTTGGCACACAAGCTTCTTATTGCTGTAGGCTGTAAATAAGTCGGAACGAGCCAGATCGGACCGATATATCGTATAGCTGTCATAGAAGCTATCGGCCGATTTTTGTTGTTTTTCAAGATATTGCAACAAGATTTGGCAAATCCTATTCTTATTACGTTCTTAATGTGCTGTCAAAATTGTATCAAAATCGGACCACTATAACATATAGCTGCCATAGGAACAATCGGCTGAAATCAGGGTTTTTGTATGCAAACCTATTTTGTTTTTGGAAATACCGCACATTATCAATACTTTTTAATGTTATACAGTAACCCGCCCTTAGTTTTTCCATTTAAATATCTCAGACGTTTATATTCTATAGCTGTTATAGGAACAATCAGTAAGTCCGTCCGTCTGTTGCAACGCAAACTAGTCTCTCAGTTATTGAGCTTTCTTCATGAAACTTGGCACACAAGCTTCTTATTGCTGTAGGCTGTAAATAAGTCGGAACGAGCCAGATCGGACCGATATATCGTATAGCTGTCATAGAAGCTATCGGCCGATTTTTGTTGTTTTTCAAGATATTGCAACAAGATTTGGCAAATCCTATTCTTATTACGTTCTTAACGTGCTGTCAAAATTGTATCAAAATCGGACCACTATAACATATAGCTGCCATAGGAACAATCGGCTGAAATCAGGGTTTTTGTATGCAAACCTATTTTGTTTTTGGAAATACCGCACATTATCAATACTTTTTAATGTTATACAGTAACCCGCCCTTAGTTTTTCCATTTAAATATCTCAGACGTTTATATTCTATAGCTGTTATAGGAACAATCAGTAAGTCCGTCCGTCTGTTGCAACGCAAACTAGTCTCTCAGTTTTTGAGCTTTTTTCATGAAACTTAGCACACAAGTGTCTTATTGCTGTAGGCTGTAAATAAGTCGGAACGAGCCAGATCGGACCGATATATCGTATAGCTGTCATAGAAGCTATCGGCCGATTTTTGTTGTTTTTCAAGATATTGCAACAAGATTTGGCAAATCCTATTCTTATTACGTTCTTAATGTGCTGTCAAAATTGTATCAAAATCGGACCACTATAACATATAGCTGCCATAGGAACAATCGGCTGAAATCAGGGTTTTTGTATGCAAACCTGTTTTGTTTTTGGAAATACCGCACATTATCAATACTTTTAAATGTTATACAGTAACTCGCCCTTAGTTTTTCTATTTAAATATCTCAGACGTTTATATTATATAGCTGCTATAGGAACAATCAGTCAGTCCGTCTGTCTGTTGCAACGCAAATTAGTCCCCCAGTTATTGAACCATCTTCACGAAACTTTGCTCACAAGCTTCTTATTTCTGCCCACTTTAAATAAGTCGGAACGGGCCAGATCGGACTGATATATCGTATAGCTGTCATGGAGCCTATCGGCCGTTTTTCGTTATATTTCAAGATATAGCTATCAGGCTTACCACATCCAAATCTAAGTGTGTCCCTAATAATAAAGTTCGAAATCGAACTTTTATAATTTATAACGATCAACGATCGGTCTAATGAAGGTTCATGTTGCAATTTTATGGAAACCTGAGTACTATTACATGTAGCTGTTAAACAAAAAATCATATAGCTGTCAAACGAATTTTTTAATAAGAACTTTCAAAATTTAGATTTTATGACCAACACATCCTTTACAACACAAAGACATTTCCTCATAACATTTTGTGTTAAGTATATAAGAAATCCAGGTATATACAAAAGCATTAAAAGGTAGAATTATTTTTTTTTAAGCAGGTGTTTGATTCATAGCCTTAATCAGGTAAAACTCTCGACATCCTGTACTGTTATAATTGTTCAATAAATACCACAGAAACCAGCAGCAATCCAAATATATTTTATATTTTGTATAACTGCAAGGGTATGAAACCTTCGGCAAGCCGAAGGTAGCCTTGCTTTCTTGTTTTTTATTTCTTTCCATCTCTAATTTGTTTTGCCTATGCAAATCCACTCGATTCTTATTGGATGTTGCCCTTTGCTTTTATTACTTTGCAGTTATAACTCAGCAGAGGGCTTTAAATTATGCAAAAAGACGCCTATACATACATACATATATGCTGCCACACAATACATCTCAACATTTTGCCGCACCCAGGAATTGAACTCCGGACCCCTCGCTTAACAGAGAACTACCATCACCACTCGACCACTTCATATCTTACGCGATGACCGATAAAATTGCATTATGAACTCGGGAACTAACATTAAAAAAGAGTTAACACATACTGTTCCCAAATTTTGTTGCTCTAGCTCTTATAATAGCTGAGATCTAGGTTTTCATACGGATGGACAGACAGACGGACAGACAGACATGGCTATATCGACTCGGCTGTTCATGGTGATTCAGAATATATATACTTTTCTCCTTCTGCCTGTTACAAACATTTTCGGTTGGCAAAAAGCAATAATACCCTTACACTCTTCGAGTAGCGGGTGTAATTATATAAAACGGGTTTCAATAGCATCGAAAACTTACTTAAATATAGCATTTAAATTAAAAAAATTGACCTTCACTGGCATCAGCTTTCTGGTAGTCAGTGTAAGAATTACCATTCTCCTGCCTGCCTCATTCATAGGGAAAACTATTAAAATTATTCATTAAATGCAGCACAACAAGAAAATGTGCATACAGAATGAAAATGAAAAACGCCCAGGCAACAATTGTGATGTAGCTGGCCTTTCAAAGCCACGCATAAAGTGAGCAGTAGCAGCGAAGGTGCCGGGAAGGATGAGTGGGTGGCGGGAACTCACAAAAGTATGCAACGAAATTACAAAATGTACAAGGGTGCAAGCAACCTAGGGAATGATGTCGGATGGCGGCAGGCAATGGTAAGGTGGGGAGCGGGGTTCTATTTAGGCAGTCAACGTGAGTCTGGTAGGCAACCAGGCATCCAAAAACTAACTAGACTTTCACTTTATTATTCATGAAAAGTGAAAAGCGCACAGCAGCTGCAGGAGCAGTTGCAGAATGAGAAGAATTGGGGAAAGGGAGTTTTGGGATTGTCGAAATAACTAGCGGGAAATGATGTGATGTGGGTTGTGTGGATGAAAATTAAATGAAATTAAATGCAACGAACGCGGAAAGGCACAGCTCGAAAATTATATTCAAATTGCATTCGTTCGTGTCTCGCTCGCAGCTATCTCCTTGTGTCTGTCTCTGTCTCTGCCTCATTCTCGCAAATGGAGAAATATATGCAAAATCTATCCGAGCTCAAGGCTTAAATAAATTTAAATTAATATGCCGCAGAAACGGCAAATAATTTTTTTAAATAAGCAACACTAATCGTTGCCAGTAGCACGTACTCAAATACACATGACTACGCTCACGTCCACGACCAGGCAAACACATCGTACTGACACACACGAAAATAATTTGTTTCTATTAACGAAGCTGCGCCTACTAATGGTGATTCATTTATCAAGCCGCAACCTTCAACCCGTACCTGAACAATTTACTGAAACCTAAAAAATCAACTACGGTTATCTGAACTAACACATACCCAGTAGTCGGAAGCAAAAAGAAACAATTCATGATTGAAGTACAAAAATGTTTATTAATTACAAAAATAGAGTAAATATTAAAATTTGAAAGAAGAGATTAAACTAGATGCATGCATCTTTTATCACTATCGCCAACAAAGGTCGCCGAAAAAATAAATTTATAATTTTCGGAAGTGGGAGTTATGTAATGATATGTTACTTATATTTAAGGGTAAAGTACCTATGCCAAATGTTTATTCCTGCAGCTTTATCAGTCCCCAGTAAGCATAGGAGATGCATCTGCTTATCTTTCTTACCAATTTAGAAAAATATCTCAGGCAATAGCTGCAAAGACACTTATCAAATTAGAAGTGCGCACAAGATGTATGCCTGCGATGAAGACGCTCACATGTGTTTCACCATTGTAAGTCCATGGCTGTCCAGAGTGACAAAGACAGAGGCCGTGACAGAGTGGAGTGTGCCAATTGGTGTGTGTGTGGATACGAATTTAGGTCCGTCGTCAGCAACGGCCAATTTGAAGTCATCACTCAGAACTGACAAACAAGCAGCCAAGGGCGAGAGTCGTAACCCAACTAAACATGACCGAGAAAAAGTGCGGTAAGAGAGAGGTATAAAAGCAGAGCTAGGGAGACTAATAGACGGCCAGCTACAACCGGACAGAGTGATAAGCGCGATGATGGCCAGGGTAGAAGTTATCGGGCGGCAGAAGAACGCGGGGCTGCTCGCTCTCTCTCTCTCAGAAATTCGCCAACGAAAGTTAGCAAGTCAGCATGCGGCGTCCTCAAAAAAAGCTTAACATTACTCACAAAAACACATCAATTATGCGGCACTAAATGCGTGTGTGTATGTTTGGTAGAGTGTGTGGGGGCGGAGTGCGAGCAGCTCTTTATTAATGACAGTTAAGCTGTTGGAGGTGTATGGGTGTCGTTGCAGGTGCCAGAAGCGTTACGCCCATACACATTGCGTATTATGAGTGGACTCCTAAATGGCTACATCTCGATGTGGTTTCATGTGGAGCAGCCTATGCTGTCCCACGGCTTTGTGGCTTCCACCTCACAAGTTGAGTAATGCTCGCTTGTAAAATTTGATCAATATGGACAATCAAAAGTCAAGTATTGGCCACAATCCCTAGCAGGCGAGTGCAGTAGAAATAGCATCAAAAGGTTGCCAGTTCAGATCGGGCCAAGTTCAAATTTAATATGTTTGTGCAGTTTGATTTGACTAGAGCAAAGTCAAATGTGGATGCTAAATGTCTCTAATGTGGCTACATGTTCTTTAAGAGCTAATGCTTTGAGAAATATCGGTTTAAGTGTCAGCTGCGAATTTCGATATATAACAGATAGTTTGATTGCGTCATACACAAGCTCAGACATTTATATTTCAAATGAAATAATAGGAATTATTTATATATCTAAAGAAATTTTACTTTAACAATTTGCATATGTATCTCTTTCTAGATATACTTGTTTGAAAACAAGTAAAGCCACAGCCGAGCTCGCCCGACAGTTAGATACCTTTCGCACCGAACATTTGTACTGACGACATTAACTTGAATTACTTCTGTGTTATTAGTGCGATCGGATTGTTATTTGGGAGTGATGTCCATATAGTATTAATCTTTTTGTATACCGACTTCAAGAATGTTAAGACTTCAATATTTTACTTAATAATCGCAAATTACTAATTTGCGGTGGGCGTGGCATCTGTACTTTAATATAAACTATTTGCTTATGATATACACGACTCTCTAATTTGGTGTCTCCAGTTCTTATAATAGCTGATATCTGTGCGTTCACAAAGACACCAAAGGTCAGACAGACGGACATGGCTCAATTGACTTGGCTAGTGATTCTAAGCAAGAATGCCTGTTGACCATTTTCTATGGTCATCAGTTCCGAAGGTACCATTTCGATTCTAGTATACGGATTTGGTGCCCGCAGTAAACGATCTACAGCAACCTATAAGCCTTACCGAATACTTTAAAATTAATTTCATCGTTATGTTAGATTATGTTTCTTTCCTAAAGTCTAAGTGAAAAGTAAGTTTGGTTAAAAAGTATTGCTAAGAAACCACAAAAGCTTACAATTATTATGTTAAATGCAAAAACAATAGTAAATACCTTTATTTACAATATTAAATAGTTCCATTGCAAAATAATTGTGTAACTAACACGTTATAATATTTTAATTACTACCATCAATTAGAATAAAGCAAAACTAATAATACACTCTAATAGCTTAATCAGTTATGTGATAGGGCTGAATCAAGAGTTTTTGGGCTACGGCCTGACCACTATACGGGGGCTCTGGTGCAAAATATTCGCTTCCCTCCACATTTCTCATTCCTCCCTGAAGGCAGCTACATCACACAATAGCAGCAAAGGTTGACCCACAATACTTGGATTCACGATAAGCGTTTGTTTTTGCCTTCTCTTGCTTTATGCAGGCTCGATAACTGCTGCATAGTTTTAGGTGCGCACAAAAGTTAAGTTGTGGGTGGAGAGCACATTTTACTCAGCTGGCAATTGAAATCAATTTGTCGCTTTTGTATGGACGCAGATTTTCATTTTTTAAGTAAAAACCCACTGGCCATGAAATTGAATGACAACCCAAATCAGTCAAGCAAACAAAATATACGCCAAATGACGATGCGGGTGTGTGTGCTAGTAAGTGTGTATACTATTGTGCACTAACTTAAGCCAATTACAGGGGTGTTAGGGGTGACGACGAAAACAATCAAAGAAAACATCAAATCAAAATAATGCCATCATTTATTTTCAATGAAGTTCGACGATGTTCCTCGACAGAACTGCAGGATGACATGCAAAACAGGCTCAGTTTCCGCCTTTGTCACGCCCCACCCACTGCTCTGTTTCAATCGATGCGCATCAATCCGTTGGCAGAGCCTCGCTCTCGGCTATTGATTACAACGGAACTGAATTGATAAACATACAGCCTATGCTGTTGCTGTTGTTTTTCCCACACAGCAATGATAGCAGCAGCAACAACAACAACTACAACAACAGTAACAACAAAACAACAGATTCAAAACAATATCAAAAACAATAGCAACAACAATGGGAACAACAGCCACAGCAAGTGGAGGATATGCTAAAGCATCTCACATCAGCATCCTAATGAAAGTCATTCATACGTTCGAATGTTCTGCGCTCAGTTTGTATATTTATAGCCTTTCAAGTGTTGATCGTGTGGCACTGCACTATGGGGAACTTGGCCACTTTTTACTACATTTCTTAAAAACTCCTGAACCAAACAATATTTTTCGTTGATTTTTTTGTATAGTGTTATATAAACCCTGATTTTGGAAAAAATGGGCGTGGGACAGAATCACACTTTTTAAAAATATTTCCTATTACAGTTATATGTTAAAGGTTCAAAATTTTTATGAAATTTGAAATCTATATTCTAGATATGAAAAAATTAGATGTGATGGGCTTGGTTTTAATACTTGAATAATAAACAAAACCAGACGATAGATAGCTTTGAATTGATTCATTCTGACAATTTTTTTGCGTTTATCAATCAGAAGCAAATCTGTCAAATTACATAATGGTATCCTTAAACCAGTCTGCTTAAATGTACTATCCACAGTAAAAAAAATCGTATGAGGTTGTCTTTTAAAAAAATTAATTTTACGAAAAGGAGCAAGGAGCAACATGGATATAGGCACTCACTAAACAAATTTGAACAAACTTTTAAAGCTCTCCTCATAGTTGAAATTCTTATCAAAATCATACACGTGAATATCACTTGCTAATTGCACAAATTATAAGAAGTATACACACAAAATAAGCAATATATTAATAGAAACAGATATTAGAATACTAAAGACTAAATATCCATTTCATATTTTAATATTTTACGATATACCTTTAAAAATTACGAACTTTGAAAGTTTAGTTTAATATTGTGCTAAATGCAACCACGCGGAAGCTACTTTCAATAGCTATTATATTAACCGTACACTGTTAAGTTAATAATTGCAAATTGTAACAAAGCAGATTGTTGTATTTTCTATACATTAATACTTAAATACAACAAATCTACTTGTGAAAAATACATTAATGTCAAAAAAATGGTAAAATTCCCCATAGTGCAGTATGTGTGTGAGAGAGTGTAATAGTGTGTGCTGCTGTAGGTAAGCTGTGCTAGCAATTAAAGTGAACACCACGCTGCAGCGCGCTGCGTTTGTTGTTTTGATGCAGCAGCAATTTGAGTGTTTATTGCTATGAAGCACTTGGCACAGTCGACAGCTAAACCCGATGCAAGACAATCTGTAACACTCTTGCGATTTGCTAATGCGTGTCAATAATGACGCATACACTTGTAACAAACTTGAGCTATGGGCTTAAAAGTAATTAAATAAGATGTATATATATCAGAGCGAGAAAAATATGTACTTTTATATTCAGCAATGACTGTATGTCCGGTGTCTGTGAGAGAAAACATTAAGCATAAAGTTGGTTCTATACCATATTTACCTGATGACATTTATTAACAACTCCTAAGCCCTTAGAATTATTTTGAAAAAATGGTCTTGGCGCTACTCCTTTTATTTCAAGCAGAATCCCACTTATAAAAAAAATTCCTATGGCAACTATATGTTATAGAGGTCCGATTTTCATGAAAACTGGATGATCTGAATTTAGGATTGAATACTCTTCAACATGGACGTAATCACTCACTGAACAAACTTGAACAAACTTTTGCAGCTCTTCTCAAAGTTGAAATTTCTTGCAATAAACTGCACTTTCTAATTGTACAAACTTATAAAAGTACACGAATACGAAAAAAGAAATATATTAATAAAAACATATAATTAATTTAATATTTTTATATTTTAAGATCAGCCTTTGAAAATAACAAACTTTGAAATGTAAGTTAAATATTGTGTTCAACGGTGAACTGTTAGGTTAATATTTGTGAATTGTAACATAACAGTTTGATGTATTTGCAATACATTAAGACTAAAATACTCCAAATTTGCATACTTGTGAAAAATAAGTTAATGTAAATATTTATTAAATATTTTAAATATTTTTATACTAACGTACAAGCAGAGCGGCCGACGTCGTAACGCTTCGCATTACTATAGAGTGTACGAGATCCTTAAATGGTTAAATGGTTATTGTCATATTATTCCCTCTCTCTATGAACCCCACTCCACAATATGCTCTTCCCTTTATCCTACAAAATAGTTAACATCTAATAATCGGTAAACATTGAAAAAATTACTCGCACGCAGTGCTTCTTGTCGCCTCGTCGTGCGACAGGAGCGCAGACAATGTACGTGTACGCACTCGCTGAGTGCTTTGTGTACACTCGCTGCCAGTTCGATTGTAATTTCCATTGTGTACTCTCGCACACACTCACATACAGTCTGTTGGGTAGAGAGTGAAAATAATCTATTACAACACGAAAACGGGACGGCCATCCACGACAGCTCTGGCGAGACAGGATGACGACAGGACGCCGACAGCACAGTTACGCGTTGCCCGCAGCACGACACGCGACTCATGGAAGGATATGAAGCCGAAGCCGGTAGAATATCACGCCGCCGTCGACAATCATCAATTACTCAAACGGCAAACAGTGAACTGAATTTCATTTTATGCAAGTTAAATTCAGCATAGGCAGTGCCCAAAAGTAAAAAGTATTTAGTTAACCTTGAGATATTCTGCACCAGGGATCCCAAGCCGATATTAACAAGTATTTATATATGTATTAAATATAGTAAGAAACTAAAGACCGACGCGCTCGACATTATGATGCCCGTATCTATTTATACTTGTATTTTTATACCCTTGCAGAGGGTATATTAATTTTAGCCAGAAGTTTGCAACGCACCTTAGGAGACATCTCCGACCCTATAAAGTATATATATTCTGAATCAGCATCACCAGAGGAGTCGAAAAATGGATGTCCGTCTGTCCGTCCGTCCGTCCGTCCGTCCGACCGTCTGTTGCAACGCAAACTAGTCTCTCAGTTTTTGAGCTTTCTTCATGAAACTTGGCACACAAGCTTCTTATTGCTGTAGGCTGTAAATAAGTCGGAACGAGCCAGATCGGACCGATATATCGTATAGCTGTCATAGAAGCTATCGGCCGATTTTTGTTGTTTTTCAAGATATTGCAACAAGATTTGGCAAATCCTATTCTTATTACGTTCTTAATGTGCTGTCAAAATTGTATCAAAATCGGACCACTATAACATGTAGCTGCCATAGGAACAATCGGCTGAAATCAGGGTTTTTGTATGCAAACCTGTTTTGTTTTTGGAAATACCGCACATTATCAATACTTTTTAATGTTATACAGTAACCCGCCCTTAGTTTTTCCTTTTAAATATCTCAGACGTTTATATTCTATAGCTGTTATAGGAACAATCAGTCAGTCCGTCTGTCTGTTGCAACTCAAATTAGTCCCCCAGTTATTGAGCTATCTTTATGAAACTTGGCACACAAGCTTATTATTGCTGTAGGCTGTAAATAAGTCGGAACGAGCCAGATCGGACTGATATATCGTATAGCTGTCAAAGAAGCTATCGGCCGATTTTTGTTGTTTTTCAAGATATTGCAACAAGATTTGGCAAATCCTATTCTTATTACGTTCTTAATGTGCTGTCAAAATTGTATCAAAATCGGACCATTATAACATATAGCTGCCATAGGAACAATCGACTGAAATCAGGGTTTTTGTATGCAAACCTGTTTTGTTTTTGGAAATACCGCACATTATCAATACTTTTTAATGTTATACAGTAACCCGTCCTTAGTTTTTCCATTTAAATATCTCAGACGTTTATACTCTATAGCTGTTATAGGAACAATCAGTCAGTCCGTCTGTCTGTTGCAACTCAAATTAGTCCCCAAGTTATTGAGCTATCTTCATGAAACTTGGCACACAAGCTTATTATTGCTGTAGGCTGTAAATAAGTCGGAACGAGCCAGATCGGACCGATATATCGTATAGCTGTCATAGAAGCTATCGGCCGATTTTTGTTGTTTTTCAAGATATTGCAACAAGATTTGGCAAATCCTATTCTTATTACGTTCTTAATGTGCTGTCAAAATTGTATCAAAATCGGACCATTATAACATATAGCTGCCATAGGAACAATCGGCTGAAATCAGGGTTTTTGTATGCAAACCTGTTTTGTTTTTGAAAATACCGCACATTATCAATACTTTTTAATGTTATACAGTAACCCGCTCTTAGTTTTTCCATTTAAATATCTCAGACGTTTATATTCTATTGCTGTTATAGGAACAATCAGTCAGTCCGTTTGTCTGTTGCAACGCAAATTAGTCCCCCAGTTATTGAGCTATCTTCATGAAACTTTGCTCACAAGCTTCTTATTTCTGCCCTCTTTAAATAAGTCGGAACGGGTCAGATCGGACTGATATATCGTATAGCTGTCATGGAGCCTATCGGCCGATTTTCGTTATATTTCAAGATATAGCTATCAGGCTTACCACATCCAAATCTAAGTGTGGCCCTAATAATAAAGTTCGAAATCGAACTTTTATAACTTATAACGATCAACGATCGGCCTAATGAAGGTTCATGTTGCAATTTTATGGAAATCTGAGTACTATTACATATAGCTGTTAAACAAAAAATCATGTAGCTGTTATTCAAACGCATTTTTGAATGAGAACTTTCCAAATTTATTTATATTTTATGACCAACAGATCCTTTACAACACAAAGACATTTCCTCATAACATTTTGTGTTAAGTATATAAGAAATCCAGGTATATACAAAAGCATTAAAAAGGTAGAATTATTTTTTTTCGAAGCAGGTGTTTAATTCATAGCCTTAATCAGGTCAAAATCTTGACTTCCTGTACTGTTATAATTGTTCAATAAATACCACAGAAACCAGCAGAAATCCAAATATATTTTATATTTTGTATAGCTGCAAGGGTATGAAACCTTCGGCAAGCCGATGGTAGCCTTGCTTTCTTGTTTTTTATTTAGAATCGAAATATATATTGTGCGTCGCATTTCCACATACATTATTAAAAGCCCTCTTTTAAATTCTAACTGAGATGCTATAAAGGCAAAGTGTCACAGTCGAGTATGTTCGACTGTAGCTTTTCCGACTTGTTAAAAAATATGGATGCCCCATGCCCCATTGGCTGTTATTGCTTTTAAAGACGGACCTATAATAATTTCATAATCAATTGCACTAGCAGGGCAGACAGACAGTTTAGTACACTTTCAAAACCATTGATCAGAGCCCCAGTTCTTCAGTTGACTGGAAAATATATGACCGTATTGTCAAACAAAAACGTAGATGGATATTCCTGCATAAATAATCCTTATGTTGCTATGAATCAATTAGCTAGTTAGACTGTTTCCCATCTATCAAATAACTTAAGCTATTTAGATTTAAGATGTAAAAATTTGAAATGAAATTTCTGTTTACACCCATTATGGATCTTCTCAGAAATCTAAAAGCTTTCCAGATTCGATTATCGGAGAACCCATGTAGGATTTTTACATTTATTCGTAGTTTTGCAGAAATGATGGATAATTTTATGGATCGGAAGTCATATCAAAGTTGGATGAATGCAGGTTGCGGCTAATATACCTTGTCGTTCATATGTCATATATTTCGAATCTTGAGAGTGAGCAATGCAAGTTCTTGATCGCTAATTTGTGAATTAATTCATTCTAAAATCGACCGAGGACACAATACGTACTATTGCGCTGATGACTAAAGAGTTTCTTAACTCCGCGTGGGGTACCTTTAAGTTCCTTGCGACCATTAACGCAGTTTCAATTGATCGGAACAAGCGTCTGATTATTATTGTGTATCCTGAAGCAGATGACTTCACTAAACTCGACACTGAGATAAAAAAGAAATACGATGAAATATAATGCGTATAATATTAAATTAGATAATCCTCTATTTTGGAAAAACTACATATATATATATACTACGTTTATCCGAACCTGATTTCATACTAGCATATCATGAATTAGAATTATGAATTATGAAGAGGCGCTTATCTCTTTGAATTTTCAATCGAATTTGCGTTAAATATTTGTGTGTGCATCGATTTGCTAATAGCGCCGTCTAGCAGTGACTTAGCAAATTTGTCAATATTATAAATATAATGAAAAGTTATCGAATTGCATCGGTAAGTAGTAGTGGTAGAGCCTAAGCCGATGAAGCTTTTGAAAGTATGGGGGTCTCCATCGATAGATTTATTTAATGGAAAACCCGTAATAAAAACAGCGTGTTCTAAGTAATGCAATCGAACAATTTTATTTAATATTTCTTAAAGCATGTAATGTCATATAATAACAATAAGTCATAGTGCCATAGTGCAATAAGAGGACATTTTCTATTGACAGCTTGTTGGCAAAAAATTACCGCTCAATTATAATGCTAAACAATGGTTTTAAAATTGTTTATATCGAGTTTCTGCTTGGCAAGCTTAAAGAATGCACCATCTAGACTGTTGGCCAAAGTTCAAGTGAACTCCGAAGCTGCAACAATAAACTTTTGCAGATTTCAACTACTTTGTTGTTGTGGTTTGTCTTTTGTTGTGCTGAAAAATTAAAATATGCTTTTCTGGTTTCTCATATGTTCGGAACAGACACATATCCATTGAAGCGACGCGTCGTATATGCTGAAAAAAGCCAAAAAAGGGTATACTAAATTTGAGCAAATGTGTGTAATAGGCATAAAGGGACGTGTCAGAATCCACAAAGTATATATATTCTTGCTCAACTTGAGACAATAGATCTCCGCTATTATAAAAGCTAGAGACACCAAATTTGGCATGAAGCTTTCTTAATATTATTATCATAGACACATGAAGTTTATTTCAAAATTAAGATGGTACGCCCTCTGCCCACGCAAATCGATAATTTGCGATTAGTAAGAAAAATATAAAAGTCTTAATCTATTTCTTTGGTATGTACTGTTATGAATACTATATACTAAATCCTCTAAATTATTAAAATCAATTAAAAAGAAGTTATCCAAGTTAACGTCTTCAGTACAAGCGGACGCTTCCGATGTAGCCCTACATACTTGTTTCCCAATTCTAATGGCAAACACAAGTCAAAACCAGCGTCAGCATTTTAATGCGAAACTGAAATGTCTGTAAACTTTTTGAACGGGCAAAGCCGCAGTTGAAAAGTATTAATAAACCGCATGAGCGCAAGGAGAGGGCAAAAGTCACGCTGTCTCCCTTCCATTCTATCCGTCCTGCTCTGCTTTGCCAATCCCAAATGTTGAACCACAGATAAAAACGCAAAATTTGCAGCATTGCAGTAAGTTGATCGAAAACTATGAAAATACCATACATTTTCTGCAGACAGATGGACAAAAATTTTAGCGCTGACTCACCCACACACACGCAGATGAACACACACACATGGAACGGGAGTGAAGTGATAATTATCCAAATGATGCATGCGCAAGTCAAAGCGGAAAATTGAAAGGATCCAATGCTGACGAACAGCGGCTTGATATTGTTTAATATTTAATATTTAATGCTTCCAGCTACAAGCACAACAAGAACACCAACAACTATAACAAGAATAACAACAAAGGGCAGTTTGAAATCAACAAGTCTGCAATTCAAGGCATTTCGGAAACTTAGCTTTGCTCGTACTTTGGAGCGCAACATTTAAAATTGTGCATCTGAAAAGCTAACTCAAAGATCAAAATTGCAACACTCATTAGGGTTACCGGCACTAATTGGGCATATAACTAGAATGGGAATAGCTAGAGCAGCTGCAGCTGTGAATGGTCGTAGCCTGCTGAACTTCTGAAACATGTCGCTCGCATATGCAAGCCAGGGATAAGTTCTGAGCTCAAAGTGCAAGAAGGAAAATCACTTAATCGCCGGTAAAACAGATAAAATAATGCATTAAGTGAACACTTCTTGCTATTTAACGAATAAAGTGGACGAAATCATCGAAGGTGAACTTTTAATGGAATAGGCCAGAATTGGTATCGTCATAATCAAGCTATTTATTAGGACTAAACCATAAATCAATTTGAAGCTAAATGTTACACTTCACGAGAATGTACATTATTAAACAAAAATGGGTTGGAAACCATAATATATCATTTTAAAAATTAATATTAAGTCACATGAAATAATGAATATTCTTCGGTTTGAGGATATATGCACATGAGCACCAAAGTCAATTGCTTCCTTGATTTACATTTCAAAGTTTTTTATATTATGGCAACAACAATTGCTGCATGTTTATAGCAGCCTAGCGACTCAAACAGTGCAGCTGCTCTAATTAAAGTTCGTGATTCAAAGTAGTTCACACCCCGCACTCATTCTGTGCGTTGTTTTCCATTTCGGCGTGCAGTTGTGAAGTAATCAACTTAGCATTACTTTATGCAATTTTCGTATTTGCACTCGTTTTATTTGATTTAATCAAAGCGCGAACGTCTCTTGCTCGTTCTGTCGCTCTATCTCTCTCTTCCGCCAGCTCTCTGTCTTTCTCTCGTCCCAATATTATTCGTTTGTTGCGTCTCCTTCATTTTTGCTTCACGCTTTATTTATTTGTATTGACATTTGCCCTGCGTGGGTATGTGCGGTGCTTGTGTGTGGACTGTGTGCGGAATGTGAAGTAAGCAACAAAAGCAAATACAATTACAGTGAGTGCTTCAGTTGCAGGTGTTTGGCAGAACTGGTCCACCCACCGCCCCTTTTTGGCCAGCAAATTGGCTGGCGAAACTGAAATATTCCGCACAGATAAATGTAAATATAAAAGCAAACAAATCATTTGGAAAATATTTCTCACAATATCACATCAAGGTGTAAAATATTTATGAATATTATTTTTACAGGTGAATTTAAGGCAAGGCATCTGCTAAAAGGCAGAATTGAAAGTCAAAGGCAAAGTGCGAAAAGAAGCCAAAAAGCGTGAAAATATTGTCGCAGACACAATATTGGCTCAGCAATTTTTACATGCATTCGTTGATGAAAATGTAAGCTTAAATGAGCTTTCCATACTTTCCATACCGCAAACAGTCGTTAAAGATCGATGCCCGACTGATTGATTAACTGCAAATTGAGTAATACGCTGCATGGCTTAGCGAAAGGATTTTCTGATTTCATCTATTTTATTTTTTGAGCACAACTTACCCGACTTACAGTTCACTTCTACTTCGTAACCCGCAGGCCTTTAGAACACTGTGGGCATAATTATCACAGCCAATTAGAGAGTGTTTGCTTATAAAACCACACCAAGGTCTACGCCCAGCAAATACACACATACACAGCGCAAAGTTAGAACAAATGTTGTTGCAAATAATGAACAACAACAAGAGCCCAGAAAATGCAAATATTTATGCGCACTGCAGGGAGAAACATCTATGGCTTGGGCGCTTTTTAATGCGAACACAGATTATTATAATAAAACAAATAAATACATATACATATACATATATGCATAGCACATACGTGGCCAAACGGGGCTCTTGGTACTGCAGGCTTTTACAACGGGGCGTACGAGTATTTATATTTATGGCAAAAAGTTGCTAAGGGCGGCCAAAAAACGCGTACTGCGAGGCTAACAAGTACAATTTTGCAAGTCTGCTCGAAAATAGCAGCAAAATACCCGAGTTGCTTGCCTGTGAGAAAGTCATGCACGTCCAGAGCTGGGCGTATAGCCGTAAATATGTGTGTGTACAGAGAAAGTGTATGTGTGTCTACCTTTTCGACTTTTAGTTCTATTGAGGCGTACTATTCCATGCTACTAATAATGTTTATGTAAGAACTCTTTGGTGTAAGAGGGCTCGTAATAATATCTTTGTTCGCTTTCTGTTTGTTCGACTCTTGCCTCCCATGTGTGTATTTGTTTCTTTCCTCCCCCTCTTAGTCAACCACTTTCCTCATTCGATGATAATTAAGTGTATATTACACGTATCCGGACAAAAAGCAGCAGCGGCAGCTGGCAGGCACACACTACAAGTTAACAGATTTGCGTAATTCATTTGGTTTTGCACGTGTAATTTCTTTACTGCGCCAGACATTTCTACACTGCGTCAGAAACCAAAATGTTATACACAACAAGTAATGAATGCTACAGTCGAACGCGTTCGAGAGTTCTTGTTCTTCCAATTTAATGTTCTTGTCCGATCCGTTCACTCTGATATGTATAAAGTTCCCCAGTCCAAGTTCGTCCTTACATCTGTGGGACACAGCCCTGTTCTTGGAATTCTAACAAAGAGCCAGTTATTTGTTCCTAGGTTTGCGCAAGATCTCATAACAGGTGAAGTTATAGCATTCTTCCAAGCCAAAACTCAAGCACAAAACTTGAAGATAAATCATTTTTACATCCTTTAAAATTGGTGTCACCAACGAATTGCTTAACCCCATATGCTCAGCAGACTTCTGGTCTAATTATATTATGTCGAAATAGTTTGTAACAAAGAGAAAACGGATTACCGATTAGCCTAAAGGACCGCACCCTAACTTATCAAAATGCAATGTCTTTTGTTTTCCTTGTGCGGATGTTTACTGAGACTTGGTTTATGCCGGAGATTTTATGCTTCGAAATATGCCCAAGCAGGTACACATCGTATTAAGTAGATCAGACTGAATGATGGAAGTTTTACCCGTTTTCTTGACCGTAGGCTGCCATAAATTTGTACTGAAGACGTTAACTTGAAACTCCTATGTTATTGGTCCGATCAGTTTGTAATCTGGAGGATATATTCCATTAGTATCCATCCATGTGTATACCAATGCAGAAGATTAAGACTTCGATATTTTGCTAATTAATCGCAAATTACCGAATTTCGGGGGAGGTATGCGTGGAATCTGAATTTTGAAATAAACTTATTTTGCTTATGGTACATAAGTATCTTCACGCCAAAATTTTATGTCTCTATGTTTTGTCTCAAACTCGACGCGGCCTCTACCCTTTTTGACAATTTTCAATCGCCGAAGGGTATAAATACATTGTCACAAGGTACTACTATTTGTTTAATATAAGGCCAAGTAAGAAGTTCGTTCGGTTTATTTTATTGATTTTTCAAATGAAAACTTTGTGTACATATGTCCGATTTAAGTCAACTTAAACTTGTTGCAAACGAGATGCCAACCTCATTATTCCCCTCTCGTAAAAGGCTGCGTCCCTATTGACAAAAAACTCGGAGAGCCAATTTTCACAGGCCTCTCTTGAAGACAACTTCTCACCATTAAGCGCGTTCGCCATGGACAGAAAAAGATGGTAATCACTTGGTGCCAGGTCCGGACTATAAGGTGGGTGAAATAGGACCTCCCATCCGAGCTCCCGGAGCTTTTGGCGCGTCACCAAAGACGTGTGTGGCCTGGCGTTGTCCTGATGGAACACAATTCGGCCTCTGTTGATCAAAGATGGCCTCTTCTGGATGAGTGCTGCCTTCAAGCGGTGCAGTTGTTGGCAGTAGAGGGCTGAATTGAGCGTTTGGCTATAGGAGAGCAGCTGGTAGTAGATGATTCCTTGCCAATCCCACCAAACACACAGCAAAATCACCACAACGTCGCTCAACTACAACAAATTTCCTTGAGCTGACATCCTTTGTTATAAAAGGTTTTCAGGAAAATCTTCAAACTTATGTTATATACACTGATTTCAGTAAGGCTTTTGACTCAGTAAATCATTCCCTTCTTGCACATAAACTCAGCCTCTTAGGCTTCACACCAAAACTTCTTAATTGGATTGTGAGTTATCTGAATGGCAGAACCCAAAGAGTTATCATTAAAAATGTATTTTTACACCTTCTTCATGCCACATCTGGCGTTCCTCAGGGTAGCCATCTAGGCCCCCTCTTTTTTACGCTTTTCATCAATGACCTCCCTTTAGTCATACATAACTCCCGTACTCTCATGTATGCAGACGATGTAAAGCTTTGTTATCAATATAAAGATGACTACTGCCACTCTTACTTACAAGCCGAACTAAACAGTTTTTATTCCTGGTGTCTTGCAAATTTCTTATACCTGAACAGCTCCAAATGCAAGCTGATGACATTCTATTGAGCCAGTCCAAAGTACGTTTTCTACAGTCTTTGTGGTTGTGTCTTAGAAAGAATTATTCTAGTTGATGATCTTGGGGTCCGTTTGGTCCGAACATATGGTCAATAAAGCCATGGGTGTGCTTGACCCTCTACACCTCACTTGTTCGTCCAATTCTGGAATATGGATCATGCGTATGGTGTCCCCAGTACACTACTCACAAAAACCACATTGCATCTGTTCAAAAACAGTTTTTAATTTTCGCCTTACGAGGCCTTAACTGGGATGTAAATTTAAGAGTTCCTTCCTATGGCATTAGACTTCTACTACTTAACTTAACTTCTCTATCTAATCGTAGAACCATGCTGGGTGTAGTATTTAATAATAACCTCATCCAAAGTGACATTGACAGTGTTAACCTGTTTAGCCAGTTACACTTTTCTGTCCCTTGCAGACTAACTACTTACCACTAACTCTTCCTAATTGTAGGTCGAACTATGCCCTTCACGATCCGTTTAGGGTATTATGTTTGGACTATAATAATCTTTACTTTCTTTTTTCTAACGCTTCCTCTGTTGCATGCCTAAAATTTGAAATTCTGTCTTACCTATCTAGAAATTAAGTAATCTTTCCTCGAAATTTGTTTCTATCTCGGTATCTTTGCATGCCCGCGTTCTCTATTTCGTGTTTCGCGTTTCGAGTCGTACGTCAGACGACTTTGCCTCTGTGCGCGTTACAAGCATTGGCTTGGTTTTGCATGGACCACTTGATTATACAGTCAATTTATCAGCGTCAAAAAAAAAAAAAAAAAACCTTCCTGGTTGTCAATCCGGTCTTGGCCATCGTCTGGGGCGCTTCCCCGAGTTTGACCACCCGGTTGCGCTCGATGTAGTAGTATTGTCCATTTTTCATCTTCAGTCACAATACGTTTCTGAAACGGGTCGATTTTATTCGATTCAGCGATAGTTCACGTGCCACCCAAACATCGAGCTTTTTTTATACCCGCTACTCGAAGAGTATAAGGGTATTATAACTTTGTGCCAACCGAAAATGTTTGTAACAGGCAGAAGGAGAAATCTCCGACCCCATAAAGTATATATATTCTGAATCAGCATGAACAGCCGATATAGCCATGTCCGTCTGTCCGTCTGTCTGTCTGTCCGTCCGTGTGAAAACCTAGATCTCAGTTATTATAAGAGCTAGAGCTAGAGCCAAATTTGGAGACAATATGTGTTAATTCTGCACGCAGATCAAGTTTATTTTGGATTTTTGCCACGCCTCCATCCGCCCCCATAAATCGAAAAAAGTCGATTGTAGCTGCAAATATAGCTCTACAGCAATCGGCACAGTACATGTGATAAAAACCACCATGCGGGCGTGTTGGCAAAGTTTCAATAAGATCGGCCGATAAATAAAGAAGATATACAAGAAATAGTATTACCCTGTGGCCATGTGCTTATGTCGGTTTTTCCAAATGTTAGTACCCGAGTTCAACTCCAAAAGCAGACAACTTTTATTTAATTATGTGGCAACTTTTTATACCCTTGCAGAGGGTATATTAATTTTAGCCAGAAGTTTGCAACGCACCTTAGGAGACATCTCCGACCCTATAAAGTATATATATTCTGAATCAGCATCACCAGAGGAGTCGAAAAATGGATGTCCGTCTGTCCGTCCGTCCGTCCGTCCGTCCGTCTGTTGCAACGCAAACTAGTCTCTCAGTTTTTGAGCTATCTTCATGAAACTTGGCACACAAGCTTCTTATTGCTGTAGGCTGTAAATAAGTCGGAACGAGCCAGATCGGACCGATATATCGTATAGCTGTCATAGAAGCTATCGGCCGATTTTTGTTGTTTTTCAAGATATTGCAACAAGATTTGGCAAATCCTATTCTTATTACGTTCTTAATGTGCTGTCAAAATTGTATCAAAATCGGACCACTATAACATATAGCTGCCATAGGAACAATCGGCTGAAATCAGGGTTTTTGTATGCAAACCTATTTTGTTTTTGGAAATACCGCACATTATCAATACTTTTTAATGTTATACAGTAACCCGCCCTTAGTTTTTCCATTTAAATATCTCAGACGTTTATATTCTATAGCTGTTATAGGAACAATCAGTCAGTCCGTCTGTCTGTTGCAACTCAAATTAGTCCCCAAGTTATTGAGCTATCTTCATGAAACTTGGCACACAAGCTTATTATTGCTGTAGGCTGTAAATAAGTCGGAACGAGCCAGATCGGACCGATATATCGTATAGCTGTCATAGAAGCTATCGGCCGATTTTTGTTGTTTTTCAAGATATTGCAACAAGATTTGGCAAATCCTATTCTTATTACGTTCTTAATGTGCTGTCAAAATTGTATCAAAATCGGACCACTATAACATATAGCTGCCATAGGAACAATCGGCTGAAATCAGGGTTTTTGTATGCAAACCTATTTTGTTTTTGGAAATACCGCACATTATCAATACTTTTTAATGTTATACAGTAACCCGCCCTTAGTTTTTTCATTTAAATATCTCAGACGTTTATATTCTATAGCTGTTATAGGAACAATCAGTAAGTCCGTCCGTCTGTTGCAACGCAAACTAGTCTCTCAGTTATTGAGCTTTCTTCATGAAACTTGGCACACAAGCTTCTTATTGCTGTAGGCTGTAAATAAGTCGGAACGAGCCAGATCGGACCGATATATCGTATAGCTGTCATAGAAGCTATCGGCCGATTTTTGTTGTTTTTCAAGATATTGCAACAAGATTTGGCAAATCCTATTCTTATTACGTTCTTAATGTGCTGTCAAAATTGTATCAAAATCGGACCACTATAACATATAGCTGCCATAGGAACAATCGGCTGAAATCAGGGTTTTTGTATGCAAACCTGTTTTGTTTTTGGAAATACCGCACATTATCAATACTTTTAAATGTTATACAGTAACTCGCCCTTAGTTTTTCTATTTAAATATCTCAGACGTTTATATTATATAGCTGCTATAGGAACAATCAGTCAGTCCGTCTGTCTCTTGCAACGCAAATTAGTCCCCCAGTTATTGAACTATCTTCATGAAACTTGGCACACAAGATTCTTATTGCTGTAGGCTGTAAATAAGTCGGAACGAGCCAGATCGGACCGATATATCGTATAGCTGTCATAGAAGCTATCGGCCGATTTTTGTTGTTTTTCAAGATATTGCAACAAGATTTTGCAAATCCTATTCGTATTACGTTCTTAATGTGCTTTCAAAATTTTATCAAAATCGGACCACTATAACATATAGCTGCCATAGGAACAATCGGCTGAAATCAGGGTTTTTGTGTGCAAACCTGTTTTGTTTTTGGAAATACCGCACATTATCAATACTTTTTAATGTTATACAGTAACCCGCCCTTAGTTTTTCCATTTAAATATCTCAGACGTTTATATTCTATAGCTGTTATAGGAACAATCAGTCAGTCCGTCTGTCTGTTGCAACTCAAATTAGTCCCCCAGTTATTGAGCTATCTTCATGAAACTTGGCACACAAGCTTATTATTGCTGTAGGCTGTAAATAAGTCGGAACGAGCCAGATCGGACCGATATATCGTATAGCTGTCAAAAAAGCTATCGGCCGATTTTTGTTGTTTTTCAAGATATTGCAACAAGATTTGGCAAATCCTATTCGTATTACGTTCTTAATGTGCTTTCAAAATTTTATCAAAATCGGACCACTATAACATATAGCTGCCATAGGAACAATCGGCTGAAATCAGGGTTTTTGTGTGCAAACCTGTTTTGTTTTTGGAAATACCGCACATTATCAATACTTTTTAATGTTATACAGTAACCCGCCCTTAGTTTTTCCATTTAAATATCTCAGACGTTTATATTCTATAGCTGTTATAGGAACAATCAGTCAGTCCGTCTGTCTGTTGCAACTCAAATTAGTCCCCCAGTTATTGAGCTATCTTCATGAAACTTGGCACACAAGCTTATTATTGCTGTAGGCTGTAAATAAGTCGGAACGAGCCAGATCGGACTGATATATCGTATAGCTGTCATTGAGCCTATCGGCCGATTTTTGTTGTTTTTCAAGATATTGCAACAAGATTTGGCAAATCCTATTCTTATTACGTTCTTAATGTGCTGTCAAAATTGTATCAAAATCGGACCATTATAACATATAGCTGCCATAGGAACAATCGACTGAAATCAGGGTTTTTGTACTGTATGCAAACCTGTTTTGTTTTTGGAAATACCGCACATTATCAATACTTTTTAATGTTATACAGTAACCCGCCCTTAGTTTTTCCATTTAAATATCTCAGACGTTTATATTCTATAGCTGTTATAGGAACAATCAGTCAGTCCGTCTGTCTGTTGCAACTCAAATTAGTCCCCCAGTTATTGAGCTATCTTCATGAAACTTGGCACACAAGCTTATTATTGCTGTAGGCTGTAAATAAGTCGGAACGAGCCAGATCGGACCGATATATCGTATAGCTGTCAAAAAAGCTATCGGCCGATTTTTGTTGTTTTTCAAGATATTGCAACAAGATTTGGCAAATCCTATTCGTATTACGTTCTTAATGTGCTTTCAAAATTTTATCAAAATCGGACCACTATAACATATAGCTGCCATAGGAACAATCGGCTGAAATCAGGGTTTTTGTGTGCAAACCTGTTTTGTTTTTGGAAATACCGCACATTATCAATACTTTTTAATGTTATACAGTAACCCGCCCTTAGTTTTTCCATTTAAATATCTCAGACGTTTATATTCTATAGCTGTTATAGGAACAATCAGTCAGTCCGTCTGTCTGTTGCAACTCAAATTAGTCCCCCAGTTATTGAGCTATCTTCATGAAACTTGGCACACAAGCTTATTATTGCTGTAGGCTGTAAATAAGTCGGAACGAGCCAGATCGGACTGATATATCGTATAGCTGTCATTGAGCCTATCGGCCGATTTTTGTTGTTTTTCAAGATATTGCAACAAGATTTGGCAAATCCTATTCTTATTACGTTCTTAATGTGCTGTCAAAATTGTATCAAAATCGGACCATTA
Organism: Zaprionus inermis; assembly: GCA_018151445.1. Classification (NCBI taxonomy): domain Eukaryota; kingdom Metazoa; phylum Arthropoda; class Insecta; order Diptera; family Drosophilidae; genus Zaprionus; species Zaprionus inermis. The sequence continues at coordinate 104,049 of JAECXD010000589.1, read as the reverse complement.
TAACATATAGCTGCCATAGGAACAATCGACTGAAATCAGGGTTTTTGTACTGTATGCAAACCTGTTTTGTTTTTGGAAATACCGCACATTATCAAACTTTTTAATGTTATACAGTAACCCGCCCTTAGTTTTTCCATTTAAATATCTCAGACGTTTATATTCTATAGCTGTTATAGGAACAATCAGTCAGTCCGTTTGTCTGTTGCAACGCAAATTAGTCCCCCAGTTATTGAGCTATCTTCATGAAACTTTGCTCACAAGCTTCTTATTTCTGCCCTTTTTAAATAAGTCGGAACGGGTCAGATCGGACTGATATATCGTACAGCTGTCATTGAGCCTATCGGCCGATTTTCGTTATATTTCAAGATATAGCTATCAGGCTTACCACATCCAAAGCTAAGTGTGTCCCTAATAATAAAGTTCGAAATCGAACTTTTATAAATTATAACGATCAACGATCGGCCTAATGAAGGTTCATGTTGCAATTTTATGGAAATCTGAGTACTATTACATATAGCTGTTCAACAAAAAATCATGTAGCTGTTATTCAAACGCATTTTTGAATGAGAACTTTCCAAATTTATTAATATTTTATGACCAACAGATCCTTTACAACACAAAGACATTTCCTCATAACATTTTGTGTTAAGTATATAAGAAATCCAGGTATATACAATTCATTAAAAAGGTAGAATTATTTTTTTTCGAAGCAGGTGTTTGATTCATAGCCTTAATCAGGTAAAAATCTCGACTTCCTGTACTGTTATAATTGTTTAATAAATACCACAGAAACCAGCAGCAATCCAAATATATTTTATATTTTGTATAACTGCAAGGGTATGAAACCTTCGGCAAGCCGAAGGTAGCCTTGCTTTCTTGTTTTATTTTATAGTGTGTTGCAAAATTCCAAAAAAATTTTTTGTATATTTAAAGCCACTTAGAATCGAAAGAGACAATGAGCAGCAACATAAATCCCTCTGTTGAGTTCTAACTGCAAAGTAATAAAAGCAAAGGGCAACATCCAATAAGAATCGAATGTAACTTGCATAGGCAAAACAAATTAGAGACGGAAAGAAATAAAAAGCAAAAACGCATTGTTCACATTTGGCACGTGTTTTTCCGAAGGATTGTAGCGGGTATATCACAGTCGAGTCAGCTCGACTGTAGCCTTTCCGACTTGTTTGAATCTAAGGTTATGCAAATGGTTCCAAATGGTTTTCTGGCTTCTTTTCATTAGTGCCTCAGCAATTAAATAAGTGCTCACGTGGTCTGTTTCCACTATTTCCATGATTTTATACCAATTTTCAATGAATGGCCTCCCGAAGCGTGATGCATCTCTGACATCGAAATCACTGGAACTGAACCAAGCAAACCACTTTTATGCTACACGTTCGTTTACAGTATCGGGCCCATAAAATAAATCAATTTGTTTGATCGAAGAAAAATGTTAAAATATAGCGAATTTTCTCTTCGCTGGTGTCCATCATTGACGAGCGCTCACCATGTACTGAGTCATTCAATCGAAAAACTGTCAAAGACAAATTTTTAGCGCGAATAAACACGTTTTCAGCGCCACTATGGACAATAACGCCATCTCCTAGACCGAACGAACTTCTTACTTTTCCGCCCTTATCCGCCGATGTAATTGTTATTTGCACAAAACGCCCGCAAGATGGTATTTATCACGTGTATATAAAATAGTTGCTGCAGTTCTATAATTGGCTAAAATTTGCATCCATTTATGGAGGCGGTTGAAGACGTGACAAAAATCCAAAAACCAAATACTTGATCAGCGTACAGTATTAACACACATTGTCACTAAATTTGTTAGCTTTAGCTGTTATTAGTACTGAGATCTAGGTTATCATACAAACGGACCGACAGAAAGAACATGGAAATGGTAATATCGACTAGGTTGTTGATACTGATAAAGAATATATACACTTTGCATAATACAACTGTAATACTGTAATACCATTCATTCTACTCTACTCTAGACATGGCTGTTCAAAACATAATAATATTCAATAAGTTGATTGCATTGCGAAGTTCTTTCATAAGTTTAATTTATATGGGCTTATATTTGGCAAACTGTCGACTTTTTCTTTGGTTGCGAGCTTTGTTCAGTGAATTTGCTTTCTCTTGCCTCAGTGTTTAGGCAAATTAGTCGCATATGGGATAACGCCGATCCACAAGAACACTATCTGCGACCGAAACACTAAAAAAAATTTTAAATTTTGTGCATTTTTGGTTTCTGCCATCAGGACATCATTATAGCCGATTTAGGACAGGCTGTAACCATCAACGGCAACCGTTACTGACTTGTTCTAAGGGATTTTGGATTCCTAAAAGCGATAAAGTATTCCTGAAGGTATGTGGAACCAGGATTAAAGAGCTACTTGCCGCACGACCCGCGAAACCAATTTTTTTTTTGGGGAGTGTTGAATGACAGCATTATCTCCGGAAGTGGTATTTTGCCATTGCTTCCAAGATCGATTGATAGTTAGCCGTCTATTTTCTGGGGAAATTTTTGAAGCCGTTGGTCTACACGAACATGTCTTCCACTATTGTGGGCATAAAAGACAGCATTGAACAATAAACCAGCTTCCTAAAGCAACTGGTTACATGTTGTTTTCACCAACCCCGACCTCCAGACGCCGGTATATACATAAATAACAATTAAGTTTAATGTTTATACCCTTCGAACATTGAAAATGGGTATATTATCTTTGTGCAAATGTATGTAACAGGCATAAGGAGGCGTGGCAGACTCTACAAAGTGTACATATATTCTTGCTTAGGATCGCTAAGCCATATCCGTCTGTATGTTTGTTTGGGACAACAGATCTCCGCTATTATAAAAGATTGAGACACCATATTTGGAAAGTAGGTTCCTGTGTATCATCCTGTATATCACCGCTCCTGCAAATCGGTAATTAGCGATTATTAATTAAAGTATTGAAGTCTTAATCAACCGCTATATGAATACTATATGAATCTATTTTCAAAATTACAGATCAGATTACGATCGGTCCAACAACACAGCAGTTATTCAAGTTAACGTTTTTGGTACACATGTTAGATACGCGCTGCTTTCAGTAGTTGACGTCGCGACACCTCGCTTTACTCTGACGCGCTTGTCTATTTGTCTGAGTGAGAGCAGGTGCGCAGTAGGTGGCAGAATAATGTGTGGAGAATTTTCTGCTTGGAGTTTTGTGAGGGGGTGCCAAATGAGAAGAAATCAGCTTTAAAGTTATTCCAATCAGCTTTAAAGTTATTCCCATAAGAAGCATAACAAGAAAGCAAGGCTACCTTCAGCTTGCCGAAGGTTTCATACCCTTGCAGTTATACAAAATATAAAATATATTTGGATTGCTGCTGGTTTCTGTGGTATTTATTGAACAATTATAACAGTACAGGAAGTCAAGATTTTGACCTGATTAAGGCTATGAATCAAACACCTGCTCCGAAAAAAAAATAATTCTACCTTTTTAATGCTTTTGTATATACCTGGATTTCTTATATACTTAACACAAAATGTTATGAGGAAATGTCTTTGTGTTGTAAAGGATCTGTTGGTCATAAAATATAAATAAATTTGGAAAGTTCTCATTCAAAAATGCGTTTGAATAACAGCTACATGATTTTTTGTTGAACAGCTATATGTAATAGTACTCAGATTTCCATAAAATTGCAACATGAACCTTCATTAGGCCGATCGTTGATCGTTATAATTTATAAAAGTTCGATTTCGAACTTTATTATTAGGGACACACTTAGCTTTGGATGTGGTAAGCCTGATAGCTATATCTTGAAATATAACGAAAATCGGCCGATAGGCTCAATGACAGCTATACGATATATCAGTCCGATCTGACCCGTTCCGACTTATTTAAAAAGGGCAGAAATAAGAAGCTTGTGAGCAAAGTTTCATGAAGATAGCTCAATAACTGGGGGACTAATTTGCGTTGCAACAGACAAACGGACTGACTGATTGTTCCTATAACAGCTATAGAATATAAACGTCTGAGATATTTAAATGGAAAAACTAAGGGCGGGTTACTGTATAACATTAAAAAGTATTGATAATGTGCGGTATTTCCAAAAACAAAACAGGTTTGCATACAAAAACCCTGATTTCAGTCGATTGTTCCTATGGCAGCTATATGTTATAATGGTCCGATTTTGATATAATTTTGACAGCACATTAAGAACGTAATAAGAATAGGATTTGCCAAATCTTGTTGCAATATCTTGAAAAACAACAAAAATCGGCCGATAGCTTCTATGACAGCTATACGATATATCGGTCCGATCTGGCTCGTTCCGACTTATTTACAGCCTACAGCAATAATAAGCTTGTGTGCCAAGTTTCATGAAGATAGCTCAATAACTGTGGGACTAATTTGAGTTGCAACAGACAGACGGACTGACTGATTGTTCCTATAACAGCTATAGAATATAAACGTCTGAGATATTTAAATGGAAAAACTAAGGGCGGGTTACTGTATAACATTAAAAAGTATTGATAATGTGCGGTATTTCCAAAAACAAAACAGGTTTGCATACAAAAACCCTGATTTCAGCCGATTGTTCCTATGGCAGCTATATGTTATAATGGTCCGATTTTGATACAATTTTGACAGCACATTAAGAACGTAATAAGAATAGGATTTGCCAAATCTTGTTGCAATATCTTGAAAAACAACAAAAATCGGCCGATAGCTTCTATGACAGCTATACGATATATCGGTCCGATCTGGCTCGTTCCGACTTATTTACAACCTACAGCAATAATAAGCTTGTGTGCCAAGTTTCATGAAGATAGCTCAATAACTGGGGGACTAATTTGAGTTGCAACAGACAGACGGACTGACTGATTGTTCCTATAACAGCTATAGAATATAAACGTCTGAGATATTTAAATGGAAAAACTAAGGGCGGGTTACTGTATAACATTAAAAAGTATTGATAATGTGCGGTATTTCCAAAAACAAAACAGGTTTGCATACAAAAACCCTGATTTCAGCCGATTGTTCCTATGGCAGCTATATGTTATAATGGTCCGATTTTGATACAATTTTGACAGCACATTAAGCTCGTTCCGACTTATTTACAGCCTACAGCAATAATAAGCTTGTGTGCCAAGTTTCATGAAGATAGGTCAATAACTGTGGGACTAATTTGAGTTGCAACAGACAGACGGACTGACTGATTGTTCCTATAACAGCTATAGAATATAAACGTCTGAGATATTTAAATGGAAAAACTAAGGGCGGGTTACTGTATAACATTAAAAAGTATTGATAATGTGCGGTATTTCCAAAAACAAAACAGGTTTGCATACAAAAACCCTGATTTCAGCCGATTGTTCCTATGGCAGCTATATGTTATAATGGTCCGATTTTGATACAATTTTGACAGCACATTAAGAACGTAATAAGAATAGGATTTGCCAAATCTTGTTGCAATATCTTGAAAAACAACAAAAATCGGCCAATAGCTTCTATGACAGCTATACGATATATCGGTCCGATCTGGCTCGTTCCGACTTATTTAAAACCTACAGCAATAATAAGCTTGTGTGCCAAGTTTCATGAAGATAGCTCAATAACTGGGGGACTAATTTGAGTTGCAACAGACAGACGGACTGACTGATTGTTCCTATAACAGCTATAGAATATAAACGTCTGAGATATTTAAATGGAAAAACTAAGGGCGGGTTACTGTATAACATTAAAAAGTATTGATAATGTGCGGTATTTCCAAAAACAAAACAGGTTTGCATACAAAAACCCTGATTTCAGCCGATTGTTCCTATGGCAGCTATATGTTATAGTGGTCCGATTTTGATACAATTTTGACAGCACATTAAGAACGTAATAAGAATAGGATTTGCCAAATCTTGTTGCAATATCTTGAAAAACAACAAAAATCGGCCGATAGCTTCTATGACAGCTATACGATATATCGGTCCGATCTGGCTCGTTCCGACTTATTTACAGCCTACAGCAATAAGAAGCTTGTGTGCCAAGTTTCATGAAGATAGCTCAAAAACTGAGAGACTAGTTTGCGTTGCAACAGACGGACGGACTGACTGATTGTTCCTATAACAGCTATAGAATATAAACGTCTGAGATATTTAAATGGAAAAACTAAGGGCGGGTTACTGTATAAAATTAAAAAGTATTGATAATGTGCGGTATTTCCAAAAACAAAACAGGTTTGCATACAAAAACCCTGATTTCAGCCGATTGTTCCTATGGCAGCTATATGTTATAATGGTCCGATTTTGATACAATTTTGACAGCACATTAAGCTCGTTCCGACTTATTTACAGCCTACAGCAATAATAAGCTTGTGTGCCAAGTTTCATGAAGATAGCTCAATAACTGTGGGACTAATTTGAGTTGCAACAGACAGACGGACTGACTGATTGTTCCTATAACAGCTATAGAATATAAACGTCTGAGATATTTAAATGGAAAAACTAAGGGCGGGTTACTGTATAACATTAAAAAGTATTGATAATGTGCGGTATTTCCAAAAACAAAACAGGTTTGCATACAAAAACCCTGATTTCAGCCGATTGTTCCTATGGCAGCTATATGTTATAATGGTCCGATTTTGATACAATTTTGACAGCACATTAAGAACGTAATAAGAATAGGATTTGCCAAATCTTGTTGCAATATGTTGAAAAACAACAAAAATCGGCCAATAGCTTCTATGACAGCTATACGATATATCGGTCCGATCTGGCTCGTTCCGACTTATTTACAACCTACAGCAATAATAAGCTTGTGTGCCAAGTTTCATGAAGATAGCTCAATAACTGGGGGACTAATTTGAGTTGCAACAGACAGACGGACTGACTGATTGTTCCTATAACAGCTATAGAATATAAACGTCTGAGATATTTAAATGGAAAAACTAAGGGCGGGTTACTGTATAACATTAAAAAGTATTGATAATGTGCGGTATTTCCAAAAACAAAACAGGTTTGCATACAAAAACCCTGATTTCAGCCGATTGTTCCTATGGCAGCTATATGTTATAGTGGTCCGATTTTGATACAATTTTGACAGCACATTAAGAACGTAATAAGAATAGGATTTGCCAAATCTTGTTGCAATATCTTGAAAAACAACAAAAATCGGCCGATAGCTTCTATGACAGCTATACGATATATCGGTCCGATCTGGCTCGTTCCGACTTATTTACAGCCTACAGCAATAAGAAGCTTGTGTGCCAAGTTTCATGAAGATAGCTCAAAAACTGAGAGACTAGTTTGATTTGCAACAGACGGACGGACGGACGGACGGACAGACGGACATCCATTTTTCGACTCCTCTGGTGATGCTGATTCAGAATATATATACTTTATAGGGTCGGAGATGTCTCCTAAGGTGCGTTGCAAACTTCTGGCTAAAATTAATATACCCTCTGCAAGGGTATAAAAATATAATGGTTATAAGCATGGCAAGCCAGTGATAGTATGTAGTCAGGAAAAGCGTGGTGAGTCTGAGTTACTCCTGAAACTTGTTTACCCATCCGAAGGTGATGATGTCATCATTGCCGCTAGTATGGGGGTGGTATGTATGTATGTGTGGGGTTGTTTCCCAAATTATGCATCATTCTATACATTCATACTGTGACCTCCCTCATCACCAAAACTGAATCAATAACAATAAACAGATAACTTGCAAGGAAACGAAAGAAGCTGAACTCCGAAACTTACAACTCAAGAAAGACACAGTGTTGAAGGCGATGAGACGAAGTCACTTTTTGGCATTGCCAGACAACCCGCCAAACGGGCGCCAATATTTTAAGCTAGTTTTCTCCTTTTTCTCTAGGGTTGTTGCAATGTGTTTTGTTGTTCCGCCTGACTTGGCTTTCATTGGTCTTTTCCTGAAAGTTTTTCGGACTCTGCACGCTACAGTCAACGAAACGCATTATATTTAAGTTGTTATTTTATTTTATTCACTAACATTTCTTCTAAAGTTTTCCTTTTTTAATTAGCAAAGCTACCTCAGGCTTTTTGAGTTAATTGGATTTTAAATCTGGAAAAAATTAAAATACCAAAGTCAAAAATTTGTTTACATAATTGGAAAATAATAAAATATAACACAGTAGGACTTCAGCGGCTTGAGATCGGCCGCAGGCTATGTACAATTTTCGCTTTCATCCTTTAATAAAGCGACTGTTAATTAGATTATTACTAAATAATTATCAACCGCCAAATGCAATGAACACAGCGTTGAAAGGTCTTTTTGCTGGCGAAGTGATCAAGCCCGAAGCCCTGTTAAGAAAATTAAAAGAATGTTGATACTATGAGACCATTTATTATTACTATTTTAAGTAAAAACAAGAAAGCAAGGCTACCTTCGGCTTGCCGAAGGTTTCATACCCTTGCAGTTATACAAAATATAAAATATATTTGGATTGCTGCTGGTTTCTGTGGTATTTATTGAACAATTATAACAATACAGGAAGTCAAGATTTTTACCTGATTAAGGCTATGAATCAAACACCTGCTTCGAAAAAAAATAATTCTACCTTTTTAATGCTTTTGTATATACCTGGATTTCTTATATACTTAACACAAAATGTTATGAGGAAATGTCTTTGTGTTGTAAAGGATCTGTTGGTCATAAAATATAAATAAATTTGGAAAGTTCTCATTCAAAAATGCGTTTGAATAACAGTTTCATGATTTTTTGTTTAACAGCTACATGTAATAGTACTCAGATTTCCATAAAATTGCAACATGAACCTTCATTAGGCCGATCGTTGATCGTTATAAGTTATAAAAGTTCGATTTCGAACTTTATTATTAGGGACACACTTAGATTTGGATGTGGTAAGCCTGATAGCTATATCTTGAAATATAACGAAAATCGGCCAATAGGCTTCATGACAGCTATACGATATATCAGTCCGATCTGGCCCGTTCCGACTTATTAAAAGAGGGCAGAAATAAGAAGCTTGTGAGAAAAGTTTCATGAAGATAGCTCAATAACTGGGGGACTAATTTGAATTGCAACAGACAGACGGACTGACTGATTGTTCCTATAACAGCTATATAATATAAACGTCTGAGACATTTAAATGGAAAAACTAAGGGCGGGTTACTGTATAACATTAAAAAGTATTGATAATGTGCGGTATTTCCAAAAACAAAACAGGTTTGCATACAAAAACCCTGATTTCAGCCGATTGTTCCTATGGCAGCTATATGTTATAGTGGTCCGATTTTGATACAATTGTGACAGCACATTAAAAACGTAATGAGAATAGGATTTGCCAAATCTTGTTGCAATATCTTGAAAAACAACAAAAATCGGCCGATAGCTTCTATGACAGCTATACGATATATCGTACCGATCTGGCTCGTTCCGACTTATTTACAGCCTACAGCAATAATAAGCTTGTGTGCCAAGTTTCATGAAGATAGATGGTCAACTGGGGGACTAATTTGAGTTGCAACAGACAGACGGACTGACTGATTGTTCCTATAACAGCTATAGAATATAAACGTCTGAGATATTTAAATGGAAAAACTAAGGGCGGGTTACTGTATAATATTAAAAAGTATTGATAATGTGCGGTATTTCCAAAAACAAAACAGGTTTGCATACAAAAACCCTGATTTCAGCCGATTGTTCCTATGGCAGCTATATGTTATAGTGGTCCGATTTTGATACAATTTTGACAGCACATTAAAAACGTAATAAGAATAGGATTTGCCATATCTTGTTGCAATATCTTGAAAAACAACAAAAATCGGCCGATAGCTTCTATGACAGCTATACGATATATCGGTCCGATCTGGCTCGTTCCGACTTATTTACAGCCTACAGCAATAAGAAGCTTGTGTGCCAAGTTTCATGAAAATAGCTCAAAAACTGAGAGACTAGTTTGCGTTGCAACAGACGGACGGACGGACGGACGGACGGACGGACGGACGGACGGACGGACGGACAGACGGACATCCATTTTTCGACTCCTCTGATGATGCTGATTCAGAATATATATACTTTATAGGGTCGGAGATGTCTCCTAAGGTGCGTTGCAAACTTCTGGCTAAAATTAATATACCCTCTGCAAGGGTATAAAAAGTTGTCTGCTGCTGGAGTTGAACTCGGGTTCTGACATTAGGAAAAACCGACATAAGCACATGGCCACAGTGCAATACTATTTCTTGAATATCTCCTTTATTTATCGGCCGATCTTATTGAAACACATGTATAAATGTATGTATAATTGCTGTAGAGCTATATTTGCAGCTACAATCGATTTTTTTTCGATTTATGGGGGCGGATGGAGACGTGGCAAAAATCCAAAATAAACTTGATCTGCGTGCAGAATTAACACATATTGTCTCCAAATTTGGTAGCTCTAGCTCTTATAATAGCTGAGATCTAGGTTTTCACACGGACGGACAGACAGACAGACGGACAGACGGACATGGCTATATCGACTCGACTGTTCATGTTGATTCAGAATATATATACTTTATGGGGTCGGAGATTTCTCCTTCTGCCTGTTACAAACATTTTCGGTTGGCACAAAGTTATAATACCCTTATACTCTTCGAGTAGCAGGTATAAACAATTTTTTGTACAGATTCAATGCGGTTTTTGTGAGTAGTGTACTGGTGACACCATACGCATGATCCATATTCCAGAATTGGACGAATAAGTGAGGTGTAGAGGGAAATTGGGTAGTTTTAATAGTCTGATATATCAGTCAAACAGACTAACAAAGAATATACATTCATAACTCGTAAGGTCGGACACACCTCCTTCTGTCTGTTACCTATTAACATTATTGGTTGGCATTTTTACATTGCCAATGACACACTAATTAAATAATAAATTAAACAAGTATCATGTTCTTTCAGAGATGTTGCTGCTCGGCGTTCACATTAGTTTTGTAGTGTCCTCGTTGTGGTCCTCAACATCGACATCGTCATTTCATAAAGGGCTTTGTGCGCACTTGCACACAAATGGTTTGCAGCGCCTGCTGCCACAAGAACAACAACAAGAAATATATAAATAAATAAAGAAATGTTGTGGAAGAGGAGATCTCCTGTGAGGTTCTTCGGAAAAAAAAAATTTTGATGCATTAATAGATAAGCAGGATGAAAATTGAAAATAGCAAGATCTTTACTACTACCCTGCCATAACTCTGTGAAACATAAATATCCTTCTTATTGTATACTGTTATTAAGTGGTACTTTATGTATTTTCTCGAATACATACAACTTTTATTCAACTTCTCTATAGAGCCTATCATACTCTAACTCCCATATAGTACGTGGTAAGTAAGGGAGCGTCAGCTGCAATGCAATGGTTCCGGTACTGCTAATTACTCAAGCAGACGAGTACGATGCGAATTCGAGGACCTTGTCGGCAGCAAACATAATGAACATATGCGACATAGTGCCATAAAAAAGTTATGCCACTTCACAAGTTCTACGGACGGGGTCAACAGCGGGAAGGCTGGGCAGGGCAGCTGGCATTACGTGCGCATAATTTTAATTAGAGTCATGTGAATAACATACTGAGATAGTGAAAGCGTGAAAGAGAAGGAGGGTGACTGGTGAAAGAAAAACATAAATATATTTTTGCAAGGAAAATTGTAATGTTACTACGACTTTTGAGCACAAGCCGCTTATGCCCTAGCGGATACAGCAATAAGTGGGAAGCAAAGCCGCGTGCGTGGCCTACGCAAGTCAAGTTGTGTGCAAGTGTGAACATGCGCGGCTGTGTTACCAGCTGTCAACTGTCATCTTGAACTTCTTAAACAGGATCGAATTCTAAAGTAATTTGCCCGAGCTTGCAGATTACATTTGAAATACCCTTCGAGAAACCGCACGCAACTCATAAGTTTCACTAAGATTGAAATCAAAACGGAATCCACTTAAACAAATATCTATTTTACACAACTACAGAATATAGAATATATACAAATATATGCAACAAGCAAGAAGAGGCATCTCCGAGCCCACCTATGCGATAGCCAAAATCTCAGGATCTACATATAAGAGATAGGGCAAAGACATGATCTCTTAAGATCTCTTAGATTTTGTTTTGTTTTAGAATTTTATCACTTTCCCCTTGAATTAACAAAAATCATAATTCTAAGGCTATATAATTGATTTTTAGTGACTAAAACAGTTGTCACTACCCAATAATATACTATACATTCAAGTAATTTCATTAATAATTTAAGTGGGTTATTATATTATTGGCACTCAATTGTCGCACAAAATGCGATAAATGCAACATCGCACTTACCGCATTTCGTGGTAGCCTCGTCAGCAATTAATATGCCTGCCACGATGTTTTTGAGCCATTAATAAAAAGAAATGCATACATGTTGAAATCCTATTCAACTACAAACGCAGAAGCTTTTTATGTCAACGCTTACAATACTTCGAGTAGCAGAAATGCTATTTTACATTTGGAACATTTGCTCGATTGCAGCATTTATCAATTGTTTGAACTCATTAATTTCATAAAGCTCCCTCTCGGAAGCTTTGAAAAACATGTTATGTTTTGCCGACGACTTAATGGAGACACTTCGATATTTTAAGATCAATCAAGGTTCCATTGTCATAAAATTTAAGGTTTCTAAAAGCACAGCACGAAATTAGTGATTTTCCAAAACCAATTTAAAACAAAATAACACAAATGTCCAGTTTAGATGATTTTTTTGCAAAAAAGGATCGCAAAAGGTCCACAACAAAAACAAACCTCTTGGCCGCTGAAGAACTCTATCGAACCCTGGAAGAGACTACCAAAGCGCCCAAGGAAGTGGACAGTTGCGATAAACTTGAGCATCTCGAAGGGCCAAACATTTCGCGTCCCTCGTTGGAGTTTGGAATACGTTTTTCCGAGGAAGCCATAGATGAGGAGGATGAATGGTGGGACTTCACAGCCGAGCACGATCAACCATTTCGAAATCTTAAGAGCACCTCTAAGCTTACTCTAGGATCCAGTATGGTTGTAGTTCCTGTTGAGGACTCCGATATTCCCAGCGAAAGTTTGCAGCAAGAGGATACTGGGGGCGATGGTTTAGGTGTTGGGCAATGCACTGAAGATCTTGGCAAGTCTTCATGTCCCTGGACTAAATGGAATTCCACAGAGCTCTCGTCTAATCTAAGTCAGAAGACGATTCTACCTGTCGAGAAAAAAGCCCTATTGTCAATGGCGCAAAAATCTCAAGCGAATATTATAGTCCAAAAACAGGTTTACGTTCCGCCCGCATTACGTGAGAGCGAGGTTATAGTGCGTACTAAAAAGCAGCCTCCCCCGGTGACTGTCAAAACTGCCAAGGGTCAGGCGCCGGATCTCAATAACGTAGATTTCTTTCCGTCACTATGTCAGTCACGCGTCGCAAAGCGTGCTAAGTAACGTCTTAATACAATTTATTTACCAGTTTATGTTCAAACTTTCAACATGTCACTGACAACATATTTTGGAACACAACCACTGTGAAATGATACGCAATGCTGTAATAGAGGCAATATTCACAATAAAGCCAATTTATTCACCCCGCGGACAATTTCAAAGACTGACTAGGCAAATTTTTCGCTTTACGCACAAGCGCATCCACATATATCACAAGTTGCAAGAAAAAATGGTATTGTACACAGAGCACTGTTTGATCATTCCATTAATATGTAATTTTGTTTGGTATTACAAAAAATTAATAAATTACTTAAAGGCCAAATACGTATTTCTTCTGAGAACTGTGCATTTTAGCAAAAGCTATAAACTAAACAGGCTGAAATGTATCTAGGCCATGGATTTTAAAACAAAAAATAACTGTTAGCTTCGGTTTCTCGTGTGTGTTATACCCTTACTACTTTCGGCGTCCGTCTTTATCGATTATATATGTGGTTATTTTATAAAGTCGGATCATAAATTCATTGAAAACGCTTTCGGAATTTTTGGCATAAGTCGAAAAGACTTTCTTATACTATACATAGGTAATTGTAAATGTGCGCGTTACGGGTATTCAAAACTTTACAAGTGAAGCACACTTTCAGGGCCTTCGCATTGTGAAAATATATTATAGGGTACCTAATAAATAAAAACAATATAAAACAGATTAACTTTCGTCGTAAGAGTCACGAAATGTTTACAATGCTCTGAAATTAACAACTTATATATATTATGAGCGCATTAACAGCTAAACACGCGCCAAATATATTCCGATTCCTTTTTGTGCTAAGTTTCTGCTGATAAGCAAACTGCATATTTTACTTCGTATTTTGACATCGCGTAAAACAGTCGCTTTCGTATTCAATATTTTTTTCATATTCGAAAGTTAAAAAAACATACAAAACAAGAAAGCAAGGCTGCCTTCGGCTTGCCGAAGGTTTCATACCCTTGCAGTTATACAAAGTATAAAATATATTTGGATTGCTGCTGGTTTCTGTGGTATTTATTGAACAATTATAACAGTACAGGAAGTCGAGATTTTTACCTGATTAAGGCTATGCAACAAACACCTGCTTCGAAAAAAAATAATTATACCTTTTTAATATACCTTTGTATATACCTGGATTTCTTATATATATCTTATATATTTCTTATATACTTATATATTTCTAATATACTTAACAGAAAATGTGGAAATGTCTTTGTGTTGTAAAGGATCTGTTGGTCATAAAATCTAAATTTGGAAAGTTCTCATTCAAAAATGCGTTTGACAGCTATATGATTTTTTGTTTAACAGCAACGTGTAATAGTACTCAGATTTCCATAAAATTAATATAATATAACGAAAATCGGCCGATAGGCTCCATGACAGCTATACGATATATCAGTCCGATCTGGCCCGTTCCGACTTATTTAAAGAGGGCAGAAATAAGAAGCTTGTGAGCACAGTTTCATGATGATAGCTCAATAACTGGGGGACTAATTTGAGTTGCAACAGACAGACGGACTGACTGATTGTTCCTATAACAGCTATAATTTTATATAAACGTCTGAGATATTTAAAAGGAAAAACTAAGGGCGGGTTACTGTATAACATTAAAAAGTATTGATAATATGCGGTATTTCCAAAAACAAAACAGGTTTGCATACAAAAACCCTGATTTCAGCCGATTGTTCCTATGGCAGCTATATGTTATAGTGGTCCGATTTTGATACAATTTTGACAGCACATTAAGAAAGTAATAAGAATAAGATTTGCCAAAAACAACAAAAATCGGCCGATAGCTTCTATGACAGCTATACGATATATCGGTCCGATCTGGCTCGTTCCGACTTATTTACAGCCTACAGCAATAAGAAGCTTGTGTGCCAAGTTTCATGAAGATTGCTCAAAAACTGAGAGACTAGTTTGCGTTGCAACAGACGGACGGACGGACGGACAGACGGACGGACATCCATTTTTCGACTCCTCTGGTGATGCTGATTCAGAATATACATATATACTTAATAGGGTCGGAGATGTCTCCTAAGGTGCGTTGCAAACTTCTGGCTAAAATTAATATACCCTCTGCAAGGGTATACAAATTGATTTACTAATGGTTGAAACTTTAGAATTAGGTAATACTATCAGAACAAACGTAAAACTAGACGGAAAGGCAACAGTCACGCGTGTAACTGTAAGAGGCCATGGATTATCTGATCATATTATTCTCACACACAACGCTTCACATAGCATAACTATTCTTAATAAGCCATTTGTAGGGACGGATAAAGGAAAATATTTACAGCAACGTAAGTATATAGCAAGGACAATCGCCTTCATAGGCGAACATATCCCAAATATTCTGCACAAGTTCTTCTACCACTAATTGTTTTCCCGCTCAAATATTTTCAATCGCCCGCAGCTCTTCCATATAATACACTGTAGTTAATGAATCACGTTGAATTTTTTAATATTCTTGGGACAGCACGATCTTTTGGTTAGTCAGAGACTATGAGCTATGTGAGTTGACGCATCAATCCAGATCATTAATAAGCTTCTTTCAACTATTTATACTATTTCATCCTTTGTCTTTACCATATGATTTGCTGACACCTATGTCCCTTCTAAGCAGGCTAAACATGTCCGCCAGAAGGACCATAGCAGGAACAGCAACCATATGGGCCACAAGGGCCTGCGCAATGATTGATAGCTCTAAACCACTGTCCATTGTATGGACCGCAGAATCCACAGGGTCCTAATCCGCCAGTAGGGCCGCAGCAAGTACCGGGCATTGATCGCAAGCATGGATTACACATCGTGTATAGTTTTCCTGAAATAATAACAACATTTCGACGTTGTATAAACGAGAAATATTTACTTACCTTAGCCTGATTACGGAACTAGGTATCAGAAAATAATAGTTATATTGGTTGGTTTCAAAAGGTGTTTATCGTACGAGAGTCCAAATGAGAATAAAACAATTTGGGGTTTGCTGGAGTTACAAGTTCTCATCGACTGAGAAGTTAAAATGCAAGGAATACTTGTTATAAAAATGTGGGGCATATGTTCTTTTTTATAATATACAATTGTAAGTCCTTATGGAGGTAATATGACTCTTCTGTGACCGCACAAAGTAATTTCATATTTCTATACCACTGTTATCAGAGCGCGAACTATATACAAGGTGCGTTCCAAAGTAAACAGGAATCTAGCGCCCTCTAGTGGCGCCATCTATATGTCGTTAGTCCATTAAAAATTTCATGACATTTTATCTATTGGAAGTGAAGTTATTGCGTTTTAAGTGTCAGTATGTTTTTGTCATCGGTGCGAAAATGAGCTTCGAACAAAGAGCCAACATTAAATTTTGTTTTAAAATTGGTAAATCTTTTACCGAAACGTTTTAATTGATGAATCAAGTTTATGGCGATAATTGTCTATCCTGTAGCAGAGTGCACGAGTGGTTTCAACGTTTTCAAAGTGGTTGTGGGGACATAAATGACGACGGCTCATCAATTGACGCTTGTGGCCGATCATTTGACCACAAATCACATTTTAACAATCAACAGCTCACCGTATTCACCTGTTATGGCCCCGTGCGACTCTACCTTTTCGGAAAAATGCATTTGCCGATGAAAGGAAAGCGTTATGCAGACGTGGAGGCTATTTAAAGGGCTTGCACCGGCAACGAGCTAAAACACTCGTTCGTCATGCTTTTGAACCGTGCAAAAAGCTGTATTAAAGCAGAAGGAAAAAAACACATCACACAGCCGCCGGCCGACGTCGAACCTAGGAGTTTAACCCCTCACGCTTAACTGTCAACTACCATCACCACTCGGCCACTGCATTTCTTACGCAATGATCGATAAAATTGCATTATGAATAATTTCGTTGCACATAATTAAAAAAAAAGTTGCCTGCTGCTAGAGTTGAACTCGGGAACTAACATTAGGAAAAACTGAATATCTTCCTTATTTATCAGCTGATCTTATTGAAAGTTTCGCAACTTTTTCTGAAGAGCTATATTTGCAGCTTCAATCGATTTTTTTTCGATTTATGGGTGCGGATAGAGGAGTGGCAAAAATTTAAAATAAACTTGATCTGCGTGCAGAATTAACACATATTGTCCCCAAATTTGGCAGCTCTGCAGGGGTATGAAACCTTTGGGATGCCGCCATCATCTCCTTCAGTATTTGATCCGCATGTCCCTTGGCTTACCATTAGCATTTGCACTCTGTTTAACTTAGGAGAAATCTGCGTCCACAGAGCAGAAGCTAAATCTATACGCCTGCCAGCGAAACAAATAGAAATACACTTGCACTTCTGAAATATTTCCGGTGTCGTTCGCCAAGCTCGTTCCCCAAGGTTGTCCGTGACCATAACTCATCGTTGTTTGAGAGCTAGCAACAAGTGAAAGAACCACTCGCTTTCGCCCAACCGTCGACGCATCCAAGCTTTAAGTTTACCTGCATTTTTCCCTTATTTTTTTATTGTTTCAGCCTGCCAAGAAAAGAACTCAACCATTTTTCGTGGTTGTTGCATTTCATAATAGAGATATGCTATATCTTTTGGTTCTGGCGTTTGGAAATGAGCTCTGGGATTTTGTCTGTTAGTGTAAGAGAGTTTTTTCCCACTCGTCTGCGTTGTTTACTTCAAACCGGATTCACAGTCAAAGTGAAGTAAAGTCATTTGACAAGTTTTGTCACGTGCGACACATGGTGGAATGCTGCGCCCACCAATAAAACACCAACAGCAGCGCAGCAAAAGCAACAACAGCAACAGTCCCACCTTCGGCTGAGCTCCTTTAGCTTGGCTTCTGCACATTTTAAGCAATTTTCCACACAGCAGTTGTCGTCATTGTTTCAGAAAATTATTCTTGTTGTTGCTGCCGCAACTGGTATTGTTGCTGACCTGGTTTTTCTGTTTAGAGCAGTCCTTGTCGCCTAGAAGCTGAGAGTATTTCTGCCTTCGTTCTTGTTGTTTGTTTAAATGTGTTTGTGATTATTTAGTTATGTCATCTAATTGAGTTTTCTGTTGTTGTTTCTGCTCGAGGAAGCCCTAAGTGTGTGTGGGTGTGAGGGTTTATGTGTTAGTGTGTGTGACCCTTGTGCCTCAGCTAATTAAGTTGATTACCTAAACACTTTGTTTCTTGTCTGATGTCGGAAGTAGTAGAGCGCTAAGTAACGTGTCAGAATGTTATGGGGGATAGTTGCCACAGCAAGCAATACAGTTTAAGGATGAGTCGACTAACTGAATTTCCTGGTATGAGTCTATCAACAGTTAATGATAACACCTTTTAGTATGATCTCTTTCTTATTTTTTCCTTCAGATATAACAGATATACTAGAAATATTCCATTTCCAAACTCACTCTCTCGCACATACACTATAGACGATTGGCCATAGACCAACTCCATTTGAACGTGTCATTGCATGCAGCGCTTTAAAACTCGCCATCAGCAGCTTCATGACATCGTCGTCTTTTACGGCATATTTCCTCTTTGGGGTTTCATGCTTTGTATTGCTCAATTGCTGACGGACTGGTTGACTGTGCGGCAGACAAACTGACTGAGTGGATGAGTGATTGTTGGCTGGCTGGCTGTTTGCCTGGCTAACATGTGCTTTGGCTGACTTGTGTTGTGCATTTCAATAAAACATTCGCTGCATTACATCTACAATGGGCATAAGTTATGCTCCCTTGACGCCGCCATCGATGGATCGAACGGAACGAGACGGAAGAGAACGGCGCTGAGCGGAACTTCACTGAAGTGAAGCGAAATCTGAACGGATTTCAATGCAAACTTCATTGAGACATTCGCTGAAAGAGAGAGCCAAACAGGACTAAAGAGATAGAGAGGGGCAGTGCGCTCATGAGAGTTACTTGATTCGCACTAATTCCTCTAGGATGATGATGTATGCATTGAAATTGACTGATTGATGCTATCCGCCCGTTAAAACTCAAAACAATCTTTTGTATGGCATGTTGTTGGCTATTATGTCGTCTTGTTATGAGCGATTTATAGCCGAACTCTTTTATGTCTTTGTCCAGTATGTGTTTTTATACCGAAAATGTTTGTAACAGGCAGAAGGAGACATCTCCGACCCCATAAAGTATATATATTCTGAATCAACATGAACAGCCGAGTCGATATAGCCATGTCCGTCTGTCCGTCTGTCTGTCCATGTGAAAACCTAGATCTTAGCTATTATTATATTATATCCTCAGGGTAGCCATCTAGGCCCCCTCCTTTTTACGCTTTTCATCAATGACCTACCTTTGGTCATACATAACTCCCGTACTCTCATGTATGCGGATGATGTAAAGCTTTGTTATCAATTTAAAGATGACTACTGCCACTCGCACTTACAAGCCGACCTAGATAGTTTTCATTCCTGGTGTTGTGCAAATTTCTTAAACCTGAACAGCTCCAAATGCAAGCTGATGACATTCTATCGAGCCAGTCCAAAGTACGTTTCCTACACTCTTTGTGGTTGCGTCTTAGAAAGAATTACTCTAGTTGATGATCTTGGGGCCCGTTTGGACCGAAAACTAAAGTTTTCCGAACATATTTCCCATATGGTCAATAAAGCCATGGGTGTGCTTGGCTTTATTAAGAGATGGTCTAAGGAGTTTGACGATCCTTATGTAACAAAGACCCTCTACACCTCACTTGTTCGTCCAATTCTGGAATATGGATCATGCGTATGGTGTCCCCAGTACACTACTCACAAAAACCGCATTGATCTGTACAAAAAATTTTTTTTTATTTTCGCCTTACGAGGCCTTAACTGGGACGTAAATTTAAGACTTCCTTCCTATGGCAGTAGACTTCTACTACTTAACTTACCTTCTCTAGCTAATCGTAGAACCATGCTGGGTGTAGTATTTATTAATAATCTCATCCAAGGTGACATTGACAGTGTTGACCTGGTTAGCCAGCTACACTTTTCTGTCCCTTGTAGATTAACACGTAATTACTTACCACTAACTCTTCCTAATTGTAGGTCGAACTATGCCCTTCATGATCCGTTTAGGGTATTATGTTCTGACTATAATAATCTTTACTTTCTTTCTTCTAACGCTTCCTCTGTTGCATGCCTAAAATTTGAAATCTTGTCCTACCTATCTAGAAATTAAGTAATCTTTCCTCGAAAATCTTTTCTATCTCGGTATCTTTGCATGCCCGCGTTCTCTATTTCGCGTTTCGCGTTTCGAGTCGTACGTCAGACGACTGTGCCCCTCGGTCGGTTGGGCGGGAGGTGGACATTCGCTGTGTCTGGGATCCGCGTAACAAGCATCGGCTTGGTTTTGCAAGGACAGCTTGATTATACATTCATTGTATCAACGTCAAAAAAAAAAAAAAAAAAAAGAGCTAGAGCTACCAAATTTGTAGACAATATGTGTTAATTCTGCACGCAAATCAAGTTTATTTTAAATTTTTGCCACTCCTCTATCCTCCGTTGTAGCTGGAAGGATAGATCGGCTGATAAATAAGGAAGATATTCAGTTTTTCCTAATGTTAGTTCCCGAGTTCAACTCCAGCAGCAGGCAACTTTTTTTATACCCTTGCAGAGGGTATATTAATATTAGCCAGAAGTTTGCAACGCACCTTAGGAGACATCTCCGACCCTATAAAGTATATATATTCTGAATCAGCATCACCAGAGGAGTCGAAAAATGGATGTCCGTCCGTCTGTATGTCCGTCCGTCCGTCTGTTGCAACGCAAACTAGTCTCTCAGTTTTTGAGCTATCTTCATGAAACTTCATGAAATCAGGGTTTTTGTATGCAAACCTGTTTTGTTTTTGGAAATACCGCACATTATCAATACTTTTTAATGTTATACAGTAACCCGCCCTTAGTTTTTCCATTTAAATATCTCAGACGTTTATATTCTATAGATGTTATAGGAACAATCAGTCAGTCCGTCTGTCTGTTGCAACGCAAATTAGTCCCCCAGTTATTGAGCTATCTTCATGAAACTTTGCTCACAAGCTTCTTATTTCTGCCCTCTTTAAATAAGTCGGAATGGGCCAGATCGGACTGATATGTCGTATAGCTGTCATGGAGCCTATCGGCCGATTTTCGTTATATTTCAAGATATAGCTATCAGGCTTACCACATCCAAATCTAAGTTCGAAATCGAACTTTTATAACTTATAACGATCAACGATCGGCCTAATGAAATTTGCAATTGTTGTTGCAATTTTATGGAAATCTGAGTACTATTACATATAGCTGTTAAACAAAAAATCATGTAGCTGTTATTCAAACGCATTTTTGAATGATAACTTTCCAAATTTATTTATATTTTTTGACCAACAGATCCTTTACAACACAAAGACATTTCCTCATAACATTTTGTGTTAAGTATATAAGAAATCCAGGTATATACAAAAGCATTAAAAAGGTAGAATTATTTTTTTTCGAAGCAGGTGTTTGATTCATAGCCTTAATCAGGTAAAAGTCTTGACTTCCAGTACTGTTATAATTGTTCAATAAATACCACAGAAACCAGCAGCAATCCAAATATATTTTATATTTTGTATAACTGCAAGGGTATGAAACCTTCGGCAAGCAGAAGGTAGCCTTGCTTTCTTGTTTTAATTATGTGCAACGAAATTATTCATAATGCAATTTTATCGGGCATTGCGTAATGCAGTGGCCGAGTTGGGATGGTAGTTGACTGTTAAGCCAGAGGTTCGGACCTCAACTCCTGGGTGCGGCGACCGACATATATATCTGCACAGAGTATACCCTTCTTAGAATATTTTCAATGGTCGAAGGGTATAAAAAAGATTTCAATATCTGCAATATCTCTTCCAAGTAAACGGACTCGTTATACCCTTGCAGAGGGTATATTAATTTTAGCCAGAAGTTTGCAACGCAACTTAGGAGACATCTCCGACCCTATAAAGTATATATATTCTGAATCAGCATCACCAGAGGAGTCGAAAAATTGATGTCCATCTGTCCGTCCGTCCGTCCGTCTGTTGCAACGCAAACTAGTCTCTCAGTTTTTGAGCTATCTTCATGAAACTTGGCACACAAGCTTATTATTGCTGTAGGCAATAAGTCGGAACGAGGCAGATCGGACCGATATATCGTATAGCTGTCATAGAAGCTATCGGCCGATTTTTGTTGTTTTTCAAGATATTGCAACAAGATTTGGCAAATCCTATTCCTTTTACGTTCTTAATGTGCTGTCAAAATTGTATCAAAATCGGACCACTATAACATATAGCTGTCATAGGAACAATCGGCTGAAATCAGGGATTTGGTATGCAAACCTGTTTTGTTTTTGGAAATACCGCACATTATCAATACTTTTTAATGTTATACAGTAACCCGCCCTTAGTTTTTCCATTTAAATATCTCAGACGTTTATATTCTATAGCAGTTATAGGAACAATCAGTCAGTCCGTCTGTCTGTTGCAACTCAAATTAGTCCCCCAGTTATTGAGCTATCTTCATGAAACTTGGCACACAAGCTTATTATTGCTGTAGGCTGTAAATAAGTCGGAACGAGCCAGATCGGACCGATATATCGTATAGCTGTCATAGAAGCTGTCGGCCGATTTTTGTTGTTTTTCAAGATATTGCAACAAGATTTATCAAATCCTATTCTTATTACATTCTTAAAGTGCTGTCAAAATTGTATCAAAATCGGACCACTATAACAGATAGCTGTCATAGGAACAATCGGCTGAAATCAGGGTTTTTGTATTCAAACCTGTTTTGTTTTTGGAAATACCGCACATTATCAATACTTTTTAATGTTATACAGTAACCCGCCCTTAGTTTTTCCTTTTAAATATCTCAGACGTTTTTATTATATAGCTTTTATAGGAACAATCAGTCAGTCCGTCTTACTGTTGCAACTCAAAATAGTCCCCCAGTTATTGAGCTATCTTCATGAAACTTTGCTCACAAGCTTCTTATTTCTGCCCTCTTTAAATAAGTCGGAACGGGCCAGATCGGACTGATATATCGTATAGCTGTCATGGAGCCTATCGGCCGATTTTCGTTATATTTCAAGATTAAGCTATCAGGCTTACCACATCCAAACCTAAGTGTGTCCCTCATAATAAAGTTCGAAATCGAACTTTTATAACTTATAACGATCAACGATCGGCCTAATGAAGGTTCATGTTGCAATTTTATGGAAATCTGAGTACTATTTCATGTAGCTGTTAAACAAAAAATCATGTAGCTGTTATTCAAACGCATTTTTGAATGAGAACTTTCCAAATTTATTTATATTTTATGACCAACAGATCCTCACAAAGACATTTCCTCATAACATGTTGTGTTAAGTATATAAGAAATCCAGGTATATACAAAAGCATTAAAAAGGTAGAATTATTTTTTTTCGAAGCAGGTGTTTGATTCATAGCCTTAATCAGCTAAATCTAAATCTTGACTTCCTGTTCTGTTATAATTGTTCAATAAATACCACAGAAACCAGCAGCAATCCAAATATATTGTATATTTTGTATAACTGCAAGGGTATGAAACCTTCGGCAAGCCGAAGGTAGCCTTACTTTCTTGTTATTTTATAATTGCAAACAATCGGTGCTTGGCTTTAAAATTATAATTTAAAAGTAACTTCAACATATCCATTCACAATCGTGAGTGCCTGCTGTTTTTACCCACTGGTTTGTAATTTACTAATTACACTTATTCTAAACTTTATTCCACTGCCATTTCGTTGTTTCTTTTTGCTCTTCGCTTTTCAGAGTGCAATTGTTTATATTGTGTTCTTCTTTTTCGTCTGTTGATGTTGCATTCTCGATGCAGCTATAACAGTAACAACTTAACTCTCTCACATCTTTTAGCGTGTGTGTGCCTAACACTCTCTCGCGCTCACTCGCCTACTCTCATTATCTTTTGCGTGCGCTCTTGACTCGCAATCCTCTCTCATTTATTTTATTTGTTCTCTCTTCTTTTATTTTTGCTTTTGTTATTGCGGTAGTTTTTCTTGGCTACAGTAGAGACCCCGTATAATGGAAGGCGTAATCTGCTTTAAGAAATCCTGCCTAAAGCAGGTGACCGTTGCTCAGCCAAGCATCTCTTGCTGGCTTTGCGATAACGTCGTGCATATAAAATGTGCCGGCTTCACGGCCTCTACGACTGACGCAGTGGCCAAGCGCACTGGTTTGCGCTACTGTTGTGACATGTGTCGGGAAGCCGAGAACGATATGATGTCGATCATGCGGCAGACAAAGACTGGATTTCGGGAATTGTTTGGCAGTTTTTGTAAACTTGCCGATCACTTCTCAGCGTTTGACAACTCGTTTAATAGTTTAAAGCTGTTAAATGAGTCGCCCAAGCGTAAGAAATCTGCTCACGTAGCGAAGCCTTTGCCTGCTGCCATTCCGCCTCCTCTCATTGACCAGCCATGCACTCCTGTGACTCAGCCGGTGATGTCGTTCACTACTCCTATGGTGACGAGATCATTGGTGTCAGAGAATGTCATCAACGAGTGTGTGCAAATGGTGTCACACAAAATTTCTGATGTGTCCGCTGTGGATTCTTTGCCTGTACCACAAATTATAGAAATACCTAAGGCAAGTTCTAGTTTGGGATTACCCGTTATGAACTATCCCATAGGTGTAATACCCGTGGAGCCTTAAAAGGTGTTAGGAGTTCCACTAAGGAAACAAATTTTCGTTTCCCGGCTTGCCCCTGATCTAACATCTCAAGATGTAGCGGCTTATATTCAAGCCAAAATACAAGCTGTCGAGTTTAAAGTGGAAAAAATGTAAATTCTCATATGAGAGGGACATATCGTCCTTTAAAATTAGTGTCCCGGCTGAACTGCTAGCCATTATATGTTCTCCAACATTTGGCCAGAACATGTAATGGTTAAAGAGTTTGAGGCGAAGAAGAAAAAGAATCGGAAACCGATTGTTCTTTCACTGCCAATCCCAGAAACGTCCACCCAAAAACAAAACGCAAAAAACTAAAACTAACTAACTTTTCTTCTTACATACCAAAATGTTAGAGGATTATGTAGCAAATTATCTAATCTATTCCTAAACAGCCTTTCTTTTACCTCCCATGTTTTAGTGTTTACTGAAACTTGGTTAAAACCGGATATTTTAAGCACCGAAGTTTTACCAAGTAAGTATACAACCTACAGGCTTAATCGACCTGGCCGACGTGGTGGGGGAGTTCTGATTGCAGTAAACTCCGTCATATCATCGGAACTTTTGCAACCGGAAGTTCAACATTGCATTGAATTTATTTGTGTAAAATTACACTTTCCCGGTTTTTTTATGTTTTATAACCTGTTCATATATTCCGCCTTCATCGGAATTGTCAGTCTATTTGCAACACTTGTCTGCAATAAAGACTGTTTTCAACCTGTTATCAGACAGGGATCATTTTATAGTCCTTGGTGACTTTAATGTTCCTGAATGTGACTGGACACCAAGTGTTGGCGAGACTTATTTATAGCCTTCTCGGCAGCATGACCTATTTGACGGTCTGTTTGATATGTCATTGTCGCAGGTCAATCATATCAAAAACTTTAGAAACAGATCCTTGGACTTATGCTTCCTATTTGATCCATCTAGGGTGTCTCTAAAAAGGACTCAACCACTTTCTTTACCAGAAGATTCTTATCATCACACTTTTGAAGCTACTTTTGATCTAGGTAAATGTTTTGTTAAATATGAAAAACTGTGCAAACGTATGCGCTGCTTTAGAAAAGTAGACTTTGTATTATTGAACTTTTTACTTTCCAACTGCGACTGGTCAGAGCTTTACTCGACCACTGATATTTCAGTGGCGGTAAGCATATTTTATAAGACCATTGACTCTTTCTTTGATATTTGTGTACCGCGTTTCTATCAGACATGCTCGAGTAAGCCACCTTGGTTTACAAAAGAGCTGTCTTGCCTTAAAAATTTAAAATCTAGCTTATTTAAAAAATATAAAATTAATAATTGCAGTTTAGCTTTTTCCCGTTTTTTAACTGCACGATTAAATTTCTCGGTCTTTAACGCGAAATGTTATAAAAACTATCTAGCTCGTTGTAGGTCTCAGTTCCTTGAGAAACTCTAAATATGAAGCGTAAATCTTCTGTCTTTCCCTCAAAGTTGTCGTTTGAAAATACCACTGCAGATATCGACCAAGCCATGGCCGATATGTTTGCTAGGTTTTTTCAAACCACGTATTCGCCTACTACACAAAAGATTCATGTTTATCCATACAATATTCCTTGCTCAAATGGTATCTTCACCCCTATTCTATTCGAGAATTCACTTGTGTACTTGTGTACTTCGGTTCTGTGCCAACTCCCTAAGTAAGCCATTGCTCAAACTATTTTCGCTGTCCTTATATACTTCATCCTTTCCTTCCATTTGTAAGGAATCTTTTATCATTCCCTAGTTTAAGAAGGGCAGTAAGTCTGAAGCAAGCAATTATAGAGGTATCTCTAAATTGTCGGCTGTACCTAAATTCTTCGAGAATGCTTTAACTCCTCACTTGCAACATTTCTGTAGATCCGTCATATCGCCTTCTCAGCACGGATTTATAAAACGTCGGTCAACTTCGACAAACTTACTGGAGCTGACATCCTTTGTTATAAAAGGTTATCAGGAAAATCTTCAAACTAATTTTATATACACTGATTTCAGTAAGGCTTTTGACTCAGTAAATCATTCCCTTCTTGCACATAAACTCAGCCTCTTAGGCTTCACACCACAACTTCTTAATTGGATTGTGAGTTATCTGAATGGCATAACCGAAAGAGTTCTCTTTAAAAATGTATTTTCACACCTTCTTCATGCCACATCTGGCGTTCCACAGGGTAGCCATCTAGGCCCTCTCCTTTTTACGCTTTTCATCAATGACCTACCTTTGGTCATACATAACTCCCGTACTCTCATGTATGCGGACGATGTAAAGCTTTGTTATCAATTTAAAGATGACTACTGCCACTCTCACTTACAAGCCGACCTAAATAGTTTTCATTCCTAGTGTTGTGCAAATTTCTTAAACCTGAACAGCTCCAAATGCAAGCTGATGACATTGTATCGAGCCAGTCCAAAGTACGTTTCCTACACTCTTTATGGTTGTGTCTTAGAAAGAATTACTCTAGTTGATGATCTTGGGGTCCGTTTGGACCGAAAACTAAAGTTTTCCGAACATATTTCCCATATGGTCAATAAAACCATGGGTGTGCTTGGCTTTATTAAGAGATGGTCTAAGGAGTTTGACGATCCTTATGTAACAAAGACCCTCTACACCTCACTTGTTCGTCCAATTGTGGAATATTGATCATGCGTATGGTATCCCCAGTACACTACTCACAAAAACCGCATTGAATCTGTACAAATCAATTTTTTAATTTTCGCCTTACGAGGCCTTAACTGGGACGTAAACTTAAGAGTTCCTTCCTATGGCAGTAGACTTCTACTACTTAACTTACCTTCTCTAGCTAATCGTAGAACCATGCTGGGTGTAGTATTTATTAATAATCTCATCCAAGGTGACATTGACAGTGTTGACCTGGTTAGCCAGCTACACTTTTCTGTCCCTTGTAGATTAACACGTAATTACTTACCACTAACTCTTCCTAATTGTAGGTCGAACTATGCCCTTCACGATCCGTTTAGGGTATTATGTTTGGACTATAATAATCTTTACTTTTTTTTTCTAACGCTTCCTCTGTTGCATGCCTAAATTTTGTCCTACCTATCTAGAAATTAAGTAATCTTTCCTCGAAATTCTTTTCTATCTCGGTATCTTTGCATGCCCGCATTCTCTATTTCGCGTTTCGCGTTTCGAGTCGTACGTCAGACGACTGTGCCCCTTGGTCGGTTGGACGGGAAGTGGACATTCGCTGTATCTGGGATCCGCGCGTAACAAGCATCGGCTTGGTTTTGTAAGGACCACTTGATTATACATTCATTGTATCAACGTCCAAACATAATTAAATGCTGCCAATAATAAAATTGTGGTCGATTCGTGCATACTACAGCTGCTCGAATCAAATCGTGTTTGGCCAGAGGCCAAGAGGCAGAAGCATTTGAACAAATTGCAAAGCTAATTAATTGAAATACATAAGCAAAATGCAACAGCTGCTTTTTATAAAATACAGAGACAAATTTATATTTAAAAAGTTATTAAATGCAGGCAGAACCAAAAGAGAAGGAGAAAACTACGGGTGGATGCCAGCCAATAAAGGAGTACAAGTAGAAGATTACAATTAAAACTTAACGCACGTTTTGTCAAGTAAATCCAACAAAGGAACAACGGACACACAAAAAATATTCCAGATAATCGGCTTTGTCCTTACGTTTGTATAATGGTATATGATAGGTATTCCGGACGTCTGCTCAAATCAAGCTTAGATACTATAACTCAGTTTGACACTCATTACGTGAACAGCACAGCATCAGGTGCAATCTTTGCCCGGTTTTACCACAAAATTCGGACAGTAAGTTAATCACGTAAACAGAACAGTCTTGTTATTTGATATTCCAGGGTCACCAGTCTATACTATACTGTTATAGACTGCTCTATAACGAATATGTATTTAGTTCAATGCAAATTAAGAGCTTATCCAAATATGCAATCAAAGCGGCTTAAAAATATATTCAACAACATTTTCGTCAATGCAAACTAACAACTCTTTCGGACTTAAATCAACATTCCCGTTTGAATAATTTTGGAAGCCAAACGAGTATTCCTTAGAAAGAGTCTTATTCAGCAGGATAACAAGAAGCACAATAATAATTTGAAAAGTAAACTAAACGAAAGTTCATATGTAAATATTTTCAAAAAATTTGTTTTGCAGTTTGTACAACTAGTTGAGATTTTGGTCAGTTGATTATGTGTTGTTGTTTTCATACCCCACATTCGAGTAATGAATAAGATGAGGTAATTTCGGCTAAGAGGCTAAGAGGAGATATCACAATGTAGCAAAAAACATAATTAATTGAGAGTTTCCAAATTTCTCCGATCAAATTAAAAACGAATATTTTATATAAAATCGAAGCATCGAGCAACCTCTTGCCGTTTTCAGGGTATACAAAGAAGCACTTAGCTTTTTTTCATAGGTTGTTGTAAATGATTTAATTAAATCGTTTTGCAACGCAATTTTTACCAAATTTAA
This sequence comes from Zaprionus inermis, assembly GCA_018151445.1. Classification (NCBI taxonomy): domain Eukaryota; kingdom Metazoa; phylum Arthropoda; class Insecta; order Diptera; family Drosophilidae; genus Zaprionus; species Zaprionus inermis. The sequence continues at coordinate 74,484 of JAECXD010000589.1, read as the reverse complement.
TTTGATTAACTTTACTTTTATTCGGAATCCATTTGCTTGTACGTGCACAAACATGTGTATACATATGCTCAACTTATAGCTGTGGTTTCAATCGCCCCAGATATTGCCCTCTCTGACCAACAAGGATTCATTTATGTGTTAATTGTCAGAATTATTCGCCGGTTGTCGGCTTTAAAAAGTTGATGTAAATTATTGTAAATTGATGCGTTTTTGTCTTTTATGCAGCTTGTTGAAATAAGTAGTGTACCCATGTAGAATTTCTTTATGTATAAGTTAACTAAAGCTAACGTCGCTCCCACGGGCGCATGAAATACGACAATATCGGCATACTGCAACGTAAACATTATGCCGGATGTCGATACGTAGCCGGCAGACACTGCTTATTTGCGTGGCCGCTACGAATATGAGATCGCAACAATATGTTTCGGTTTCATACTAGCTCCTAAGTTTGAATTATTGTATCTTATATTTAGTTCTGATTTTGCTTCCGACGCTACAGCTCCGCTTGGCTCGGTATAATAAAGCGTAAACAGTAAACTCCTAATCTTTTATTGTCACGGCTCCGCCTGAGATCTGATTAGTAAGAGCCGCGCGCGATAACGCCGGCAATAACATAGTAGAGTAGTTCTTTTGTACCCTCGTAAGCAGCAGCACTCTCTCTGCTCAATAAAGAGATTTGAAGCCACAGGCTCACCGGAAGCGACGTAAAACACCACGAACATAACACACCAGGAAACTGGTTAATTGGCGCCCAACTAGTGGTATTTGACAGTGCGTTTGTCATTACCCACGAGATAAAGAATCACAAGTGACTACAAGTGACTCAAACTCAGCCACGACAACAGGGCTGTAGTAACAAACACCAAGTGCTAGCAGTGAAAACAAGTGCTTGTGACTACTGTTGCTTTCAACAGAACAATCCGACAGGTTGCCGCTGCTGACCTACGTCAACACAGGCAGCACAGCGACAACGTCATTAACCTCGCCTCTCGAATACAGTCGGCTGAGGTGCGCTATAGCGCAAATTCAACTTCAAGTTACACCGAAGCCGCGGGAGCTCTTCGGGCAGCGACTCATCGCCAGATCAGCGCGCAAGCTATCTGGACAGCGGAGACAGCAGCGCGGGAGGCAGAGGCAACGCAGCGCACGCAGCAGATACCAACTGCAGATTAGGACAATCACACAAATCAAACCGCACAACACCAAAAAATGTAAGTGGGCACCTTTATTCAAACTTTCTTGAACCTGCGAATTAGAAATAAGTATAGGAACACATTCTTTTGCAAGTGTCATTGACAAGTAGAATAAAGAAAAAAAGGTTGTAACCGCACAACGACTCGTGAAAATAGTGTTGGATTAGGTTGACGTGAAGTAATAAACTACTGGCAGCAGTAATAATTTAAACAAAAAATAATTATTAAAATTCTTTTTCCGTCTGCCTTTGTCTCGTTCGTTTTGGTTTGTCGTCCGACGTAATACGATCCGTAGAATTTTGCAACTTTGTTGCCCCCGTCCTCAAGCGTTGTATTCAAAGTTTCGTTGCTTATATTAGAAGCATATGACTTCACCCTTCCTTTTCTATAGAACCACTCGCCGACAGCGTAGTGATTCAGTGCCAAGACGCACACCCTCACCCCCACCTCGACCTACAGACAGCGTCATGGACCCAGACCAGCTGAAGCTCGTAATACAAGCAGCCGTCACCGTCGCCTTAGCTGAGCAAGCCGCTCTAAATAAGGTCTTGCTTGACAAAGTCATCTCAATGTCTCAGCAGCTATTACGCTATTACAGCGCACATTACGCCACCAGAGGTGCAAGCCTATGCACCCATAGAGATAAGAAATGATATCCGCTGCGACGAGCCATTGGATGCCGTCAAATGCCTGCCCGAGTTTGCAGGCGCGCATGAATCATATGTTTCATGGAGACAGGCGGCTCTCGCGGCCTATCATATTTTTAAGCCGTGCAACGGCAGTTCACGCCATTATCAGGCGGTCATAATCATAAGAAACAAAATCAGGGGGGGCCGCGGACGTTGTTCTAGCCTCTTTCGGCACAGTACTTAACTTTGACGCGATTATAAGTCGCCTCGACTTCACGTACAGCGACAAACGTCCAGTTCACGTAATCGAGCAGGAGTTGGGCACGCTGAGACAAGGCAGCATGTCTCTACTGCAATATTACGACGAGGTCGGCAAAAAACTTACATTGTTGACTAATAAAGTTAACATGTCATATAAGCCCGTCTTAGCAAAGGGCCTCTGTGAAAAGTTCCGCGAAGATGCACTACGCGTGTTTGTTTCGGGACTCAAGCGTAGTCTCACCGATGTGCTATTCTCAGCAAAGCCAAGGGACCTACCGTCAGCCCTGGCGCTCGCGCAAGAGGTAGAATCGAACCATGAAAGATATGCGTTCGCTGCCAGCTTCGCGAGGAGTGTGGAGGAAAAAGAGCACAAGGCAAGTGCCCAGCAGCGGGTCAAGCCACCCCAGCAAGCAGAAGCGCAGGCAAGCGGGTCAAAGAACCCACATTTTAGTAGGCAGCACGAGCTGCAAGGCGAATCCGGCCAGCGAAATGCCGAGCAACAAACTCGCGCCAGTGCTCCAGTACAATGGAGTGGAATGGAAGTGGACCCTTCGCTGTCAAAACTTATACAGCCTACCCAGGCCTCCATTGGCGTCAGCCAGCGGCCGGCCATGTCCGATCGCTCTAACGGTAAGAGCAAGCAACAAAGGGTAAATCATATAACCCAAGATGCTGGACAGGGGCAGAACTCGTACGCCAAAGCCGCCAACGGCGCTGCGGCACAGATCGAAGACGATGCTGAAAGCGATTCTGACGCCCTCAATTTTTTAGGGGAAAATCCCTGCTACCCGTCATCAGACGAAGATAAGTCGATTCACTCGGTCATCAACAGGAGACCGGCTGACAGCGTCCTAACGCACCCTGATGAGCCACAGGTAGAGATCCACAATAGGATCCCGAAAGCTCAAACCGCGCTAAGGGCCAGAGAAAACGCCTCCCGGCAAAATAGGGTATTCGATGTTGGCGAAAAGGCGTTGGTGAAATCCAACCGAAGACTCGGCAACAAGCTCACGCCGTTGTGCGAAGAAAGAGCTGTAGAAGCGGACATGGGGACCACGGTCCTTATTGAGGGGAGGGTGGTCCACAAGGACAATTTAAAATGACGCGCTCATTGCTCAGGTCCGTGTACCGCTTAATTTTAAATTTTTTTAGCCACTTGGCGCTACTTGTAGTAGATCTAAGCTTAGCGCCATCCGCGCATATTATATTCTTAAACACTTTTCTTATTATTGGTGGGGTTCCCCCTTGGCTACAGAACAGAAAAATCAACCATTTAAACTTTCACCCACAGGATCAATCTTATCCGTCCAGTGATTTGGAGAAGGGTAGGGTCTTAGAAGCGCGGTTGATCAACGCGAACAATAGGCAAATAGAAGTCATTACCAAAGTCCTGAGTCAAAATAATAAACTAACTGCCACCGTCAACTTAATCCTCAAGACAGCAAAAGAGTCGCAAATTGACACCGGTCATTTGTAATGTTTCATACATGCTCGCGAGAAGTAGAATGCTCATGATGGAGCTTCAAAATTTAATGTTGGCCGTGACACTTGCAAAAATGAACATTGTTAGTCAAATATTCTTGATCACGCAGATTTAAGTTCAGTTTGGCTAGAGGAGCCCACCAACACCCCCATAGGGGACCTCATGTCCGTATCGTCCGTAAAGATTCTGCAATCCAATAACGCATTACACTTTATCATTAAATTTCCGGTAATTAAGTTCGCCTGTAAGAAAATTACTATTTTCCCCGTCAGTCACGAAGGAGCCATGCTACGTTTAGATGATGGCGTTATCGCAGAGTGCAACAACGAGATCTGCACCGGTAAAGCTTGCACCGCATCAACCAGAGCCACCCTCTGCCAGCTGTCATCAGGCAGCCCATGAGCGAGAGAACTCCATGCAGGCGACGCGGCGCACTGCGAAACACAACCCAGCAGCCTGGATCCCATCACCCACGTGGATGAGGGGATCGTTATTATCAACGACAGGGCCGCCAAGTTTTAAGTGGACAACGGCTCTGAAATCTGGGTGCATGGCACGCACCTTGTTACCTTCGCCCGACATGCCGTCATTAACGGAACCCTGTACGTCAACCAGAACGGGGTCCAGAACAGAGCACCAGGTAGCAAAATTCCCTCTGCTGAACATCACCTCCCGGCAAAGCGTGCTCAGTCTCCCGTACCTTCATCGCCTAAATGAAGGTAACTTAGAGACAATCTGGAGGTTCAGAGAAGAATTCAACGCCGAACGACCCCAGCAAGTGGCACTGACCGTAGCAGCATCATGTTGCCTCCTGCTATGTGTTGCCATTGTGGGCTGGCGCGCCTGGAAGGCCAAGAGGTCCGCAAGACAACTGAACGTGGCGATTGCTGAGTTAAGGTCGGCCGAGGGCGGCCTCCGTCTTGAGGGGGGGATAGTTAACTAAAGCTAACGTCGCTCCCACGGGCGCATGAAATACGACAATATCGGCATACTGCAACGTAAGCATTATGCCGGATGTCGATACGTAGCCGGCAGACACTGCTTATTTGCGTGGCCGCTACGAATATGAGATCGCAACAATATGTTTCGGTTTCATACTAGCTCCTAAGTTTGAATTATTGTATCTTATATTTAGTTCTGATTTTGCTTCCGACGCTACAGCTCCGCTTGGCTCGGTATAATAAAGCGTAAACAGTAAACTCCTAATCTTTTATTGTCACGGCTCCGCCTAACATCTGATTAGAAAGAGCCGCGCTCGATAACGCCGACAATAACATAGTAGAGCAGTTCTTTTGTACCCTCGTAAGCAGCAGCACTCGCTCTGCACAATAAAGAGAAAATAAAATATACTCCGTCGCGTTTTCATTTGAGTGACGTAAAACACCATAAACTCAACATACCAGGAAACTGGTTAATTTATATACTTTCATTTGAGAAATAGAGTATATAATATTCCTTATCTATAAATGGCTCTTTTAGTTGTTCGTTAAATTTCACAAACATGTCGCATACAGTTTAATATCCATTATTTCCAAAGCACTCCGTAGGCATTGTTGGTGTTTCAGCACCTCGTATTGCTGCTTTTATTCTACATTACGCTGTTGTTGTTTAAATTTTATTGTGTGTTTAAACATATATTACACAATCCCAACTCGCCGCGCTGCACACAAATTGTTAGTTTTGGACCATTGTATTTATAAACTTTTTATTCGTAATTAATCGCTCGCAAAACATAGCATCGCCTGCTTCTTTCTAATAACATAATTTACAAGTAACAAAGGCTAGAGTCGAGAACGCCCGACAGTAAGATACCCTTCGCCAAATTGTGACGTCGTCGACGTCAACAACCTAAAGCAAGCCCATATCGAACATTTGACTTACTTCTGTGTTATTGGTCAGATCGGATTGAAATTGGAAGATGTATTCAAATAATATCAATCAATGTGTATATCTAAGCAGAAGATTAAGACTTCAATACTTTGCTTATTAATTGAAAACTACCGATTTGCGTGGGCACCAACCTCCTTGCCAAATTTGGTGTATCTTGTATTTATAATAGCTGAGATCTGTGCGTTCACACAGACACCAGACGAACAGATAGACGGACATGGCTCAATTGACTCTGCTAGTGACTCTGCCAGGTCTCCTAATGCCTGTTGCATACATTTGCACTAAGTTAGTGTACCCATTTTTGATCATTTTCAATGGTTGAAGCGTATAAACATATGCTCCAATGTTCAATTTTCGTTATTCAAATATTTTCCCATTAAGAAATTATATGCATACCACCCCGCGACGACTGTTAAATTTAGAATTATAACAATCAAACTAAATTTTTGGATACAGACAAACAACAGACCGCCAGACCATTTTCGAATTATTATTCAAGCTGTTATGGACAGGCACGCGATGCCCTTGACAATGGAAAAGTGCTAAGCAAATTCTAAACGAGGATTGTCGTTAAACCGCTTGGGGCCCAGGCAGCTGAGCATCATTATTCACACGGCACAGATATGTGCATTATCGCGTCAGGCATGGAATGAAAAAATATACAGAATAATGAACTAAAGATTGGAGAGTGGAAGACAGTGGAAGTGCAGAAAGGAAAAAATTGAGAATAACAGGCAACAAAAGCTACTGTCAAGCATACCTGACGATGAGATACTTTTCGTCCAAAAAGGAAAAACCGATCTAGTAGTTCCCTAATAACTGCAGTCGATTAGTGGTAAACTGCAATCAGCGCTGCTGCATGATTAACTTCTGTATTTATTTTCCGATCTTATTTCAGTTTATTAGATATAGACGTATCGACTTTGTCATAATCCTGATTAAGAACATATTTATATATATATACAGTAGTTTATAGACTCCGTCAATCTTTTTTCTGCTTGTTATATGAATTCTTACGAAGTTGGAATAACTTGTTTGACAGTTTTTAAAGGGTATAAAAAGTAACTATACATAACAGATAGCCACAGATACGGCCATGTTACAGGCTTCGTTTGTGGTATATTCTGAACTTTGTAATGTGCTTTAATTGGATGTCTTAAGTCTTTGATTAATGCATTAATGTAAATATTATAATGCTAGTTAAAATGAGCAATGATTTATGGTTTATGGCAGATAAATGAAGAACAACGTCGACAATAATGATAATACAGAACTGACGCATAAAGGTGTATGCATTTGTATGTATCTAGTAGATATTATTTAGACACGTAGCTCATATAAACGAACTAATACCTTTTCTGTGCTTTGAAAATTTTCTTTATAGAAGACACCAACGAATTTGTTTAAAAAAAGGGTATACTAACTTTGTGCAAAAATGTATGTAACATGCATAAAGGAGGCAGACCCGACTTAGTATATATATTTTTGCTCCGGATCACTGGTCGAGTCGATTGAGCCAGGTCCGTCTGTCTGTCCGTCAGGTTACGCTTGTGTGAGCGCACAGACCTTAGCTATTATAAAAGCTAGAGGCATCAGATATGGCAAAAAAAATTCCTCTATAACATGGGCAGATGATAATTTGCTATTATTAAGCAAAGTATTGAATTCATAACACTCTGATTAGGAAGAATACCATATAGACCTATCCTGCAAGTTACAATAACACAGATATTACTCATGTCAACATTTTTAGTGAAAATGTTTGAGAGCGGGCAGCTTTACTTTTTACGAATGTGTCTGTTTATGCGAGTGAGTGCAAATAAGCAATAGGTGGTAGAATAATTTGTGCAAATTTTTTGGATTGAAATTAAAAATGTGGTTACATGTTTGTAACGGACTTACGAAATTGGACGAAGGGTATATTACTGTTGGTAGCGCTCGACGCAAGACTTACCGACTTGTCTTATGAAGCAAAAAACGTTTTCAACTGCATGTAAGAAGAGGAATTTTTGGGTTATTATAATTAAGCAATAATTTCTTTTCATCTTGGGAAAATGAGGCTTTTCTCCCATTAAGAGGAAACTCGTAAATATTGGTACCTTAAGAATAGGTATCTCTAAGCTTTTGAATATTTATACATATAAATTATAAATGCTCTTGTTATTATGAATTCAAACTCTCGGCAGCTATAAATTTATTCCATCTGATTAAAGCCAAGAAACTATCCGACACTTTTATTGGAGAATAGATAACTGCAAACGGAGCCCAGTCATTAGGGGGGCGCTGCCAGGAATACAACAAATTATCAGTTTTGCATTTCACACTGCGCAATCAGAGAAAAGTCACAACAACAATAACAACAACAAGCAGGAAACGAAAGCTAGTCGAGGGTGTACTTGACTGTCATATACTCGTAGCACAAACCATACTCGTGTTTGACAGCTAACTTCTGTGTTCACTTTCAGGCCAACTCACGAGAATCAGTGAAAGTTGGAAGTTCTATAATTATAATATGCAATTCATTTGATCACTATAGCTCATATAACCATTGAGATCGAAGTTATCACAAGGACAGACTGACTATGTGGATTCAACTATGTTATTGACGCCGATGAAGGATATACCCTTTTTATAGAGGGTGTAAAAAGACAATATCGTAAGTAATGCTATGTGATATCGATTAGTTAGGAGACGGCATTAACGGCTGGCCAAGCGTAATGTAATGCAACTAATTGCTTTAATTTATTAAGCTTAAACATGGCTGCACACTCCTTCTCAGACACACACGTAGAAAAGGACATGCAGTTCCGCCTTCGGAGCATACATACGTATATATATGTATATAAATCCATGCCAACTTATCAGTTTGCGTGCTGCTTAAGCGGATTTACGAAAGTAAGAAAAGTCGCCCAATTCCGAAAAAGGAAAACTCGCAGCGTAATTAATGTGCCCGCCATTTTAAAGTGAACGTCACGAGTTTCAATTAAATAAAACTTTAATCAATTGCCAGTACAGGCAAACAACAACTGCAACAACAGTGGGAGTACAGGGAACAACAACGCAATGTTGCGCAATGTTCGTGCTCTTCCGCGGCAGCCTCTGTTATGAGCAGCGGACAGTGCGTTCGCTGACTGACAGAGCAGCGACAGCCACAAATAACCGCAGGATAACTTCATTTGCATGCGCCGCACGCGTACAAACACGCACACTACAACACACAAAAAACAACGCGTTGTTCGTTGTCACGCACTATGGAGCCGATCCTGACATTTACGCAAACCTCAAGTATTCGGCAGTTTATATCATTAATATAAAGTGATTGTAATCAAAATTGGGCGTTGCACCGGTTTTTTATGCTTAAAAATTTTGAGAACCCATTGAAAGTGGACAAAAAAGTGTGTACAAATCTATGTAACATCAAGAAGCAGAAGTGGCAGACCCCGCAAGGTATAAATATTTTTTGTCGGATCAGCAACCAAGTCGATTGAGCCGAGTCCGTCCGGCATCTGTATAAATTGGCTATCTGTTGGGTTTTCTCTAGGTTTCCACAATTCTCTGCAACTTATGTTGATTCGACTAATCTTCTATTTTTCAAGATTACAACTTAAGTCTACATTTTAAATTTTAAAGTCTCTATTTAAGAGCTAGTAAGAGCTTTATAGAAGCTAGCATGCAGCTTCGTTTATATCATGGTCAGATGAAGTTTATTTCAAAGTCCAGCTACCAAGCCCATCGCCTCCGTAAAACGGTAATTTTCGATTATAAAGCAAAGTATTAAAAGTATTAATCTTTTGCTTCAATATACATTATATGAATACTATGTGAATCTACAATTCTTTCCAAATTACAATCCGATCAGACCAATAACACGGACAATTTTCAAGATAACGTCTTCAGTACAAATGTGTAGTACGAACAGCAGACTGCGCGCTGCCGTGTGTAATCGATGTCGAGAGCTGGCGCATTGTTTTTGGGCGTGTCTGTTTGTGTGAGTGTGAACGAGTAAGCAGTTGGAGATTGAAATTATAGGTGTGTTTGTAGACTTCAAAAAATTATTGAGCTCCACAAATGTAACATATCATCAAGCTGTGCATATGCAATATCTTAACTGTTCCTATCGACACACAAACATATCTTATTTTAAGATAAAGATATTTTTATCTTTGAAACACATGTTGAAAAAATGTTTTGTTGATTGCCAACTGAAATCTAAACAGCGCTTATCCTGTTAAGATGTCTGCAATGTACATGGAATATTTTTGGGGTTTTTACTAAGTGAAACTGGTCGCTTGCTCCATAGTGCAACGGAGTCTGCTTAACACTTTTTTCCACACAGGAATAAATAAATAAATAGAGAGCCCACATTGTCTGGCATGATAGACAAATATAAATATATTTACGTCTCTATATATGTAAGTTTGTATGTGCATGAGAACGTACTGATTCTATCAGTTGTCTGCATTTTCGTTAAAATTATTTTATATTATTCTTGTTCGCTGCTTATTTAACATGAATGCGAAAATTGCTTTTATTAACAGATACATACACATGCATATATACATACTTTTGTACGTTTATGCTTCGTGATACATAAATTCTTGAACTCGTGAAAAAAACTAACTACGGAATGTTGAATATACCTTTGCATTTTTTACTCTTCAACCATTGAAAATGGACAAAAAAGGGTATATTTACTTTATGCAAATGTATGTAATAGACATAAAGAGGCATGCCAGACCCCACAAAATATATATACATATATTCTTGCTCAGGTTCACTAGCCGAGTCGATTAAGTCATGTCCGTCTGTCTGTTGGTCTGTTTGAGACAATAGATCCTATCTTACGATTATTCAGCAAAGTATTGAAGCTTTGGTATGCACATTGATGGGTACTATATAAATCTATGCTCAAATTACAATTCGATCGGACCAAAACCACAGAAGTTATTCAAATTAAAGTCTTGAGTACAGCCTGCGCGCTGCTATGAATTGTTGACGTTGATGTCGCGAAGCGGCGCTTTATTTTGTACGCTTACGTCTGTTTGCGTGAGTGACGAGTAGACAATATGTGGTAGAAAAATTTGTGCAAAGTTCTCGATTGGAATTATAAGTGTAGTAACATGTTTGTAACGGATTTTTAAAATTGGGCAAAGGGTATATTACCGTCGGGCGCGTCTCTTTGCTACTGTTTGGCCTCAGCCTCAACTATTCCTGTTATATTTGTCCTTAAGTCCAATGTTTCTTAAAATTTTACATATTTCAGATAAGAGCTTTTAAATGGCGAGATATACTAAATATAGTTGTCAAATTTTATTAAAATAGTATTAATATAATATATAATATTATATAATATTAATTATATACATATGGGTAACTGTATACCCTTAGTTAAAACTGGTAATGAATAAGGTCCGTCCCGCTCAAAATCTTCACCGTAGATCCGTACAAATAAAAATCATTTGTCCAATGATTACGTGATAAAGACTTTGCATAAACGTTAAAAGTAAATGAAATGAGTTTGTCGCAAAAATATGCGATTCTTTGCTTCTAAAACACAAAGCTTCAATAATAAGTTCAAACTGTTATTTTAAATATACTTATATTTTAATGAACAGGTCATATTCAAGTGTTTGCCGAATAATGCCATTCAAACACAAGTCGGCAAGACTAAAGTCGAGCGCGCCCGACAATGTATACTCTTCGTCAAATTTTGAAAATCCGTTGAAAACATGTAACCACACTTAAAATTTAAACGTTTACTTGAATAATAAGTTTATTAATCCGATAGGATTGTAATTTGGGGGCTAGAGTCATATATATCAAATAATGTGTATACAAAAGCAGAAGTTAAAGACTTCAATACTTTGCTCAATAATCGCAAATTACCGATTTGCGAAGGCGGTAAGCGTGATATCTAGATTTTGTAATAAACTTCATCTGCCTGTGGTATATAGGTATCTTCATGCCAAATTTAATGTCTTTATCTTTTTTAATAGCTGAGATCTATTGGACCTGGCTCAGTCGACTCGGCTAGTGATCCTGAGCAAGAAGAATAAACTTTGTGGGGTCTGCAACGTCTCCTTATGCCTGCTACATATATTAGTATACTCTTTTATGATATTTTTTAATGGTCGAAGTGTATAATTAGAAAGAGATGGATAATGACAATATAGCGTTAATATCTGATAAATCAGATCATGGCAGATACTAATATGAATAAATCAAATGTATTTTTCAAAGCAGAAAGAAAATAGGTTGAACGAAATTTCGCTAAACATGCTTATATTTAAAATAACTGTAAATTCTCTAGAAATATGCTACATAAGTAAATTAGTAATCATGTATTAATAAATTCAAGAATTAACTTATTCAACTCTCTTAAGATATCTTAAAACAAGTCGAAAAGACTAAAGTCGAGCGTACTCGACTGCTACAACTCTTCCGAAAACACGTGCCAAATGTGAACTATGTGTTCTGTCTTTTATTTCTTTCCGTCTCTAATTTGTTCTGCCTATGCAAGTTCCACTCGATTCATATTGGATGTTACCGTTTGCTTTTATAACTTTGCAGTTATAACTCAGAAGAGGGCTTTAAATTATGGATGTGTGAAAGAGACGCCTATACATACATACATATAAGTTAATTACTTTGCTGGTAGCAAGGTAAAACAAGAAAGCAAGGCTACCTTCGGCTTGCCGAAGGTTTCATACCCTTGCAGTTATACAAAATATAAAATATATTTGGATTGCTGCTGGTTTCTGTGGTATTTATTGAACAATTATAACAGTACAGGAAGTCGAGATTTTTACATGATTAAGGCTATGAATCAAACACCTGCTTCGAAAAAAAAATAATTCTACCTTTTTAATGCTTTTGTACATACCTGGATTTCTTATATACTTAACACAAAAATGTTATGAGGAAATGTCTTTGTGTTGTAAAGGATCTGTTGGTCATAAAATATAAATAAATTTGGAAAGTTCTCATTCAAAAATGCGTTTGAATAACAGCTACAGGATTTTTTGTTTAACAGCTACATGTACTAGTACTCAGGTTTCCATAAAATTGCAACATGAACCTTCATTAGGCCGATCGTTGATCGTTATAAGTTATAAAAGTTCGATTTCGAACTTTATTATTAGGGACACACTTAGATTTGGATGTGATAAGCCTGATAGCTATATCTTGAAATATAACGAAAATCGGCCGTAGGCTCCATGACAGCTATACGATATATCAGTCCGATCTGGCCCATTCCGACTTATTTAAAGAGGGCAGAAATAAGAAGCTTGTGAGCAAAGTTTCATGAAGATAGCTCAATAACTGGGGGACTAATTTGAGTTGCAACAGACACGCGGACTGACTGAGTGTTCCTATAACAGCTATAGAATATAAACGTCTGAGATATTTAAATGGAAAAACTAAGGGCGGGTTACTGTATAACATTAAAAAGTATTGATAATGTGCGGTATTTCCAAAAACAAAACAGGTTTGCATACAAAAACCCTGATTTCAGCCGATTGTTCCTATGGCAGCTACATGTTATAGTGGTCCGATTTTGATACAATTTTGACAGCACATTAGGAACGTAATAAGAATAGGATTTGCCAAATTTTGTTGCAATATCTTGAAAAACAACAAAAATCGGACGATAGCTTCTATGACAGCTATACGATATATCGGTCCGATCTGGCTCGTTCCGACTTATTTACAGCCTACATCAATAATAAGCTTGGGTGCCAAGTTTCATGAAGATAGCTAAATAACTGGGGGACTAATTTGCGTTGCAACAGACAGACGGACTGACTGATTGTTCCTATAAAAGCTATAGAATATAAACGTCTGAGATATTTAAATGGAAAAACTAAGGGCGGGTTACTGTATAACATTAAAAATTATTGATAATGTGCGGTATTTCCAAAAACAAAACAGGTTTGCATACAAAAACCCTGATTTCAGCCGATTCTTCCTATGGCAGCTATATGTTATAGTGGTCCGATTTTGATATAATTTTGACAGCACATTAAGAACGTAATAAGAATAGGATTTGCCAAATCTTGTTGCAATATCTTGAAAAACAACAAAAATCGGCCGATAGCTTCTATGACAGCTATACGATATATCGGTCCGATCTGGCTCGTTCCGACTTATTTACAGCCTACAGCAATAAGAAGCTTGTATGCCAAGTTTCATGAAGATAGCTCCAAAACTGAGAGACTAGTTTGCGTTGCAACAGACGGACGGACGGACGGACGGACGGACGGACAGACGGACATCCATTTTTCGACTCCTCTGGTGATGCTGATTCAGAATATATATACTTTATAGGGTCGGAGATGTCTCCTAAGGTGCGTTGCAAACTTCTGGCTAAAATTAATATACCCTCTGCAAGGGTATAAAAATAAAAGAATTGGAGTTCAGTTAAGAACGACTTTATTTGTCTAAATCCAATTTGCAACTGAATTACCCTAAGCTGTCTCTAACAAGCTGTGAGTCTTTGGCTGTGAGCTGCGCTGCCCTTGGTGGCAGAGGATCGGTGTCGGCTCCGTAGCTTCCAATAGACCACGACATCGGCTGATGTTTTGTTGGTCGAATCGGTGCAGTCTTCTTGGAATCACTTGCATTGGTGGGAGCGGAAGTTGTTGCTAAATAGATTCTTCGAATTCTACTTGGCAGCTCGGCGTGTGCAGGAAACAGCTCGGCGTGTGCAGGAAATTATGTAGACGCTGAGCTTGCAGATTGAAGCTTGCTTATTGGGTTCGTTGTTGTGGATTTTAACATTTTTGTTGTTAACTCTTCCCTCTCCAATTTATGCTTGTCCTCAAGCTGTCTCTAGAAGTATGGAATGTTGTTGAACTGAGGTAGCTGGTGCTGTACCTCAGTCGAAGATTGCTCGCCCAGGATGAGAACCAGAACAATCCCAAAGAGCGTTAGTAAAGTAATGCTGTTGACCGTTGAATGGGCTCTTATGTGCATCAGCTGTCCAGTGTTGTTTATGTGCAATGCTTCCAATGCTTCAAGAGATAGAACCTTAAGTCTTTCTTTTTCTTCGGCCGTAAACTGCACAAGAGGTGCTCCAGGGGTCGAGACTGTAGGTTCGAGTCATTCGATAGTTGAACCAGATAGGTGCCCTCTAGGTGAAGTTCTGTGTTGTTCCAGGTTACGTTTCCATCGTAGTCGTTTAGTAGGATGATTCCATCGTCGACTTCTTCTATTTTGGGTACACGGTCGGCATTGCTAAAACTACACAGCGCTTTCTGTCCCTGAACTAGCTTTGGTATACATTTTGAATTACTTATATTAACAATTTTTTTCTTATCGCATATTTTGATATATTCTACAGTTTTACAAATTTGGGGAATGCCATAGGTAAGGTTTTTGAAAACAAGGATTTCTTGAAAGTTTAAGTGTATAATTGAATTGTTTTTTACAATGGGTTTTATAAAAAGGTCTTGGTATTGTATTTCTTCTAAGTTTGGAACTTTTACAATATACAGAAGTGTTGTTTTATTATGTAGAATTGACACATCGGAAAACTCCATTATTTCTTCCATTGATAGGGTTGGCATATTATTTATTTTAAAAATTTTCTCGATTTCAATTAGCTCATCTTCATTTAATACAAGTGTGTTAACTACGTTTAATCGTGCCCATTGAATGGCATATTTAATGTTAATTATTTCTTCTTTTAAAAGGCGAATCTGATTGCGCAAACTAATAGCCATCTCGATACTTACTGAACTACTTTTTTGAATACAATTGCTGAGAGCGTTGGATACTGAAGTTAGTTTATTTATTCTTTCTTCTAACTGCTTGTTAACAATGACCTGTTGGTTATTGTTGTCAATAAGTTTATCTAAATTCTGCTCTATCATAACTAGGTCATCATGATCTGGACTCCCGCTTTGTACTTCCATCCTGACCCTAGCCAATTTAAGGACCTAGTTTTTCGAGTTTTGGGAAAGGCTGTGATTGTTCGGAATGTGTGAATAGTTGTGTTTATCTCATGGTGAAGAGTAGCGTATAATGGACTGCGTTTAAGGCTGTTTTCCGTATGTTCATGTAAAATGTCTAAAGCGGTTTGGATTTGGTCGAGGTTAATGAGGTGTATTAGTTTGGTCGTTGAAGTTTGTAGCTTTCCGATCCCCTTGTTCATTGTCAGTATCTGTGCGTTCGTATAGTTCGTAAGGTTCATCGTTCCACTCACATCGTTCGTAATCCATAGTAATAGCCTGAAAAATTTTAGATTTTGATATGGCTTTTATGTACTGTTTTTCCCGATTCTGTTGTTACTGTGGTGTGCTTGTTTTCCTTAACTATTTCCTTCCTATATCTTGGCGAAAGTTTTGAACCTAATCTAGTATTTATTCTTACGAATATTTCTTCTCCTGGCTGATAGTTAAGTATTTAAGTATTTTTTTTTTTTGTTCTTATTGTGGTTTGTTTGGTCCATTTTCTGTTTATTTTTAAGTCTTTCAATGTTGTCTTGTCTGGCTGTCTCGTATTGGTCCGGGTCTGTTGTTACTCTCCTGCCGAAGAATACTTCTAATGGTCGTTTCTTTGTAACCGAATGAAAACTGTAATTGTACTCGTAAACTGCCCTTTCTAAAAGTTCTTTAAAATTTCTCTCAGTGCCCTCTTTCTTGAGGCATCTCATTATCTCTGAGAGTGTTGAATGGAAGCGTTCTACCTGTCCGTTAACAGTACTTTTGTATGGTGGAGCAGTATAGACTTCTATCTGTAGCTGCTCCAGCATGAACTTAATTGATTAGGAATTGAATGCTTTTTCGTTGTCCATAACGATATGTTTTGGGACTCCGAAATAAAATACAATGTCACGCAAAGGGGTTCTGATATCTTCTATCGCTTTTGAATTTATAATTCGTGCTTGCGCTAATTTAGAAAACTTATCTATTGCAGTGAGTACTAAGTGTCGTTCTGTAGAATAAATGTCAATGTGCAATATGTGACCGGGGTATTCTGGAATAGGAGTTTCTTGAATTTCCGGATTTGGCGGTGACTGTCATATTTAGCATCTTTGCAAACTTTGCATTGCTTAACTAAATGTATAATTTTTTGCTTCATTCTTGGAAAATAATAGGTTTCTGCTAGTTGCTCTAGAGCGTTTCGATGTGCTCTCCTATGTATTTGAAGAATTCTTTCTTCCTGTTCGGTTTCGTCTGTCAAGTCTTCTACCCTGGATTGGGTGAATCGAGTTTTGATTCCTTTAAAGTCTGTTATTATATCGTCCGTAGTGTATTCATGTCGGTATATTTCATGTCTATGGAAAGTAGGAAATGGGATGGTGAACTTGTAATTGTATTTATCTGATTTATAAAAGAATATTTGATTTTTAAAAACATTTATTGGGGCTTCGACGCTAGGGATTAGGTCATGGCTAGAACTTTCAGCGCTATGTTGTGTAGAGGCAACTGAGTTAATTTGCTCTAAAGGTATTCTTGAGAATGCGTCTGCAACAACATTTTCCTTTACCGGTTTATAGAATATTTCATAATCATATTCCTCTAAATAAGCCTTCCATCTCTTGATTCTGGCGTTTCCATTCCAGCTACTCAGAGAATGTGTTAAAGGTTGATGATCTGTAAAGCTCTTAACCTTTGCTTTACCGTATAGGTAATTTTTGAGGGCTTTGAGTGCCCAAATTATGACTAACATTTCTTTTTCGTTCGCCGCATATTTCTCTTCGGCTTTGGAAAGTGTTCTAGAAAGAAATTATATAGGGTGGTTGTCTTGCGATAGAACTGCGCCGATCGCGAAATTTGAAGCATCAGTAGTTAAATGGAACTCCTTGTTGAAATCTGGGTAACATAGAATTATTTCTTTTGACACTAAGTTACTTTTAAGCTTCTTAAAAGATTCTAGAGCTTCATTGTCTAGTGAAATTATCTTATTGGATGACATTCTTCCCCTCTTAAAAGTGAAGTTAGGGGTTTTGCCAATTTGGCATAATTTTGTATAAATCTTCTATAGTAGCCGGAAAGCCCTAGGAAGGATCTTAGATCCCTCAAAGTTTTAGGGCAGGGATAATTCGCTATCGCTGCCACTTTACTCGGATTTGTTTCTATTCCCCTATCGGAAACAACAAATCCAAGGAATTCGACTTTGTTTTTCATGAACTCACATTTGTCTAGCTGACATTTCATGTTAGCGTTCTGTAAAGTTTGAAAAATTTTAGCCAAGTTCTCAATATGCGTATCATCATCTTTGCTAAATATGATGATATCGTCTATGTAAATAAAACATATTTTTCCCATATGTTCTCGAAGTATATCATCTAATGCACGTTGGAAAATTGAGGGTACATTCTTAAGACCAAATGGGAGTCGTGTAAACTCATATTTTCCGTTGTTTACGGAGAAGGCGGTCTTTTCTATGTCACTATTTTTTAACGAGATTTGATGGAAACCACATTTTAGATCTAAAACAGAGAATACTTTATTGTCCCCTAATTGAGTAAGTACCTCATTTATTTCGGGAATAGGGTATTTATCTGCAATGGTTATTTTATTGAGTTTGCGATAATCAATAACCATGCGATATTTTTTTTCGCCTAAAGCGTCTGCCTTTTTGGGTACAATCCACACTGGTGAATTGTATGGGGACCTAGATGGTCGAATTATACCATTTTCTAAAAGTTCTTTTATCTGTTTGTTTACTTCATCTTTCAGTGTCATTGGATACTGATAGAATTTCGAGTAAACAGTTTTGTCAGACGAGGTTCGGATCGTTGCTTTTACATTTGTTGTGTAGGTCAGTTTCTGGTTTGGGTCTGCGAACAAGTCTGGAAACGACTTGAGTAATTCGCCTAGCTTGGTTTTTTGTTTGTCGGACAAGTGGGATGTTCTCGGAATAATTGTTTTGACTGCTTCGAATGTTTTTTTCTTTTGGGCAACAGGATAAACTTAACTTCAACATCCTGAATATTAAAAAGGTTCGTTTCCTTATGGTGCGTAATTACTGTGCTGCCGCCTACTGAGACATCATTGAAAGGTGCTTTATTTTGAATAGGGTTATTGACGAATTTAGGTTGGATGTAGTTTCTGTTTGAACCGGTGTCTATAAGTATTTTAATAAAATTTCCATTCCTCATCTTGCATACGAAATATGTAAAATATTCTAAAAAATTCAACACAGCGTCGTCGTAGTAGTCGTAAGTGTTATTGTAAGCGTCCGCTTCGTCTATCTGATCTACGTAGTCGTCCAAGTTGTCGTCAAGGTTGTTGTGATCCTCGTACTCTGCCATAGCTTGTTCATAGTCCGTCATTGTCAATGGAGTTTCAGTGGGTCGCGTTTCGTTTTCTTCTGTTGTAGTCTGTATGTTAAAGTTCCTTTGTCGCTTCATCCCATCTGGTATTGGACCTGGTGGTCTTTTACCTGGTTCAAAGCGAGGTCTGTTCATATAGTTCACCATTCTAGTCTGAACACTGGGATCCACATCCATAGGTTCTGGACGAGGCAGTGGTTTTGGGGCCTGTGGCCTAGGTGGCGCTGACTGTTGTGGCGGGAATCGCCTATACTGGAAAGGTGGAGGTGGAAGTTGTTCCAATTTTGTCGTGGTAAAGCGGTTGGTGGTTGCTGTCCGAATTGGTAATATTGAGTTCTTGGGGATGGAATTGGTGGTTGTTTATTGATAAACGAATTACTGCGAGGAGCAGGTGAAGGCTTTGAATTCTGCTTCCTAAACTGTCTTGTCTGTCCCATGTTTGTTGCATGTTTTGCCCGGAAGTTCTGATTTTCTAACTTGAGGCAAAGGTGTAATGCCGAGGGTAAGTCTACTGGTTCTTTAATACCCAGTAGGCGAGGCAAATCGCCTTGTAACCCTCGTACGAAAGTGTTTAGAGCCTTATCTCTATACATTTTCGTCATTAACAGTTCCGCTTCTCTTCCTAACCCCATACAACCGATCTTGTTTAGGATTAGGGATAAGTGCTTGTAAACCGTTTGATGGAATTCTTCCACAGATTAGTTAGCACTCTGTATAAGCATTGTCATTTGGTATTCTAATGTGTTAATATCGCGCTTGTCAGCATAATGCAGAGTCAGACATTTCGAAATCGCTAACCAGTTCAATGGGGTATTGTAAGATTCTAGTGCCATGTCGGCGGGTCCTACAATCTTATTACGTATGGTATGTAAAATACCATAGTATTTTGGAGTACCCTGTACTGTACGCTTCTAAAATACGGTCTACTCCTTTCTTCCATGAGCTAAATTCGGACGGATCACCTGAAAAGTCTCAGATAGTTTTTACTATATCCGGCACTCTGTCTAAATCACCTAAGTTCCCTGCATGCTCTGGGGCAATTACCTGGTCTGTTACGTTCGCGAATTCTTCCCAAGAATTGTTGCGTCTCAATAGACTTGGTAATTGTTGAGCTAATTGTAGCTGCTAATGCAGCTCTGTCTACATTTTCAACCATGTTTCTATTGAGTTCTTGTTCTTCTTGTCGTCTGACGCGTTGTCTAGCCGCTTCAGCACTAAGTATCGAGGGTCTTATCAGCTTGTTCACGTTAGCCATAAAACACTAAGTGAAACCGAGCTAAGAATGGTCGAGTTTAAAATAGATCAAGGGAGCAAATGATGGAGCTTATTTCTAATTATGTTTGAATTGAGTTAGTAAGACCTTGTATTTTCTTAAAAATAATATGTTTTTGTGTCTTTTATAAATTTTATAACCAGTGGCTGGTTTTTTTCCTTGTACTTTAGAGGGTCCCTTGGGAATCGTAAAGTTGGAATTAGTTATATCACTTTTGTAATCTTTTTGTTTGCTTTATCGTTTTACGGTATTTGATTCGATATTACTTAAGTCTATAGGTTTTTCGATTTGTTGGTTAGTTTTGTTTCTTAAATTTTGGTTGGTTAAGCTTACAGTACTATGGGTATTCTTATTGATGTGGCTCCTCCCTCCGACGATCCGGGATTCATCAACGAAGACTACTTGGGATCCAGCGATGCGTACAGGGAACAAGTTAAGTTCAATTTGCCAGAGTGGATGATGTTTATTTTTCGTGAGTTGCGCGTTCTTGTCACTCGCGTTTTGACCGGTTGCCGCAAATGTTAATGCTAGCCGCGAACTTACAAAGCGTTTTGTTGTATCGTACGCGTACCGGTCCCTGCTCGGGCGCCAGTTAATTACTTTGCTGGTAGCAAGGTAAAAAATAAAAGAATTGGAGTTCAGTTAAGAACGACTTTATTTGTCTAAATCCAATTTGCAACTGATTTACCCTAAGCTGTCCCTAACAAGCTGTGAGTCTTTGGCTGTGAGCTGCGCTGCCCTTGGTGGCAGAGGATCGGCGTCGGCTCCGTAGCTTCCAATAGACCACGACATCGGCTGATGTTTTGTTGGTCGAATCGGTGCAGTCTTCTTGGAATCGCTTGCATTGGTGGGAGCGGAAGTTGTTGCCAAACAGATTCTTCGAATTCTACTTGGCAGCTCGGCGTGTGCAGGAAACAGCTCGGCGTGTGCAGGAAATTATGCAAACGCTGAGCTTGCAGATTGAAGCCTGCTTATTGGGTTCGTTGTTCTGGATGTTAACATTTTTCTTGTTAACTCTTCCCCAACTCTTCCAATTTATGCTTGTCCTCAAGCTGTCTCTAGAAGTATGGAATGTTGTTGAACTGAGGTAGCTGGTGCTGTACCTCAGTCGAAGATTGCTCGCCCAGGATGAGAACCAGAACAATCCCAAAGAGCGTTAGTAAAGTAATGCTGTTGACCGTTGAATGGGTTCTTATGTGCATCAGCTGTCCAGTGTTGTTTATGTGCAATGCTTCCAATGCTTCAAGAGATAGAACCTTAAGTCTTTCTTTTTCTTCGGCCGTAAACTGCACAAGAGGTGCTCCAGGGGTCGAGACTGTAGGTTCGAGTCATTCGATAGTTGAACCAGATAGGTGCCCTCTAGGTGAAGTTCTGTGTTGTTCCAGGTTACGTTTCCATCGTAGTCGTTTAGTAGGATGATTCCATCGTCGACTTCTTCTATTTTGGGTACACGGTCGGCATTGCTAAAACTACACAGCGCTTTCTGTCCCTGAACTAGCTTTGGTATACATTTTGAATTACTTATATTAACAATTTTTTTTCTTATCGCATATTTTGATATATTCTACAGTTTTACAAATTTGGGGAATGCCATAGGTAAGGTTTTTTGAAAACAAGGATTTCTTGAAAGTTTAAGTGTATAATTGAATTGTTTTTTACAATGGGTTTTATAAAAAGGTCTTGGTATTGTATTTCTTCTAAGTTTGGAACTTTTACAATATACAGAAGTGTTGTTTTATTATGTAGAATTGACACATCGGAAAACTCCATTATTTCTTCCATTGATAGGGTTGGCATATTATTTATTTTAAAAATTTTCTCGATTTCAATTAGCTCATCTTCATTTAATACAAGTGTGTTAACTACGTTTAATCGTGCCCATTGAATGGCATATTTAATGTTAATTATTTCTTCTTTTAAAAGGCGAATCTGATTGTGCAAACTAATAGCCATCTCGATACTTACTGAACTACTTTTTTGAATACAATTGCTGAGAGCGTTGGATACTGAAGTTAGTTTATTTATTCTTTCTTCTAACTGCTTGTTAACAATAACCTGTTGGTTATTGTTGTCAATAAGTTTATCTAAATTCTGCTCTATCATAACTAGGTCATCATGATCTGGACTCCCGCTTTGTACTTCCATCCTGACCCTAGCCAATTTAAGGACCTAGTTTTTCGAGTTTTGGGAAAGGCTGTGATTGTTCGGAATGTGTGAATAGTTGTGTTTATCTCATGGTGAAGAGTAGCGTATAATGGACTGCGTTTAAGGCTGTTTTCCGTATGTTCATGTAAAATGTCTAAAGCGGTTTGGATTTGGTCGAGGTTAATGAGGTGTATTAGTTTGGTCGTTGAAGTTTGTAGCTTTCCGATCCCCTTGTTCATTGTCAGTATCTGTGCGTTCGTATAGTTCGTAAGGTTCATCGTTCCACTCACATCGTTCGTAATCCATAGTAATAGCCTGAAAAATTTTAGATTTTGATATGGCTTTTATGTACTGTTTTTCCCGATTCTGTTGTTACTGTGGTGTGCTTGTTTTCCTTAACTATTTCCTTCCTATATCTTGGCGAAAGTTTTGAACCTAATCTAGTGTTTATTCTTACGAATATTTCTTCTCCTGGCTGATAGTTAAGTATTTCCTTTTTGTTCTTATTGTGGTTTGTTTGGTCCATTTTCTGTTTATTTTTAAGTCTTTCAATATTGTCTTGTCTGGCTGTC
This sequence comes from Zaprionus inermis, assembly GCA_018151445.1. Taxonomy (NCBI): domain Eukaryota; kingdom Metazoa; phylum Arthropoda; class Insecta; order Diptera; family Drosophilidae; genus Zaprionus; species Zaprionus inermis. The sequence goes on along the minus strand of JAECXD010000589.1, from coordinate 51,753 downwards.
TCGTATTGGTCCGGGTCTGTTGTTACTCTCCTGCCGAAGAATACTTCTAATGGTCGTTTCTTTGTAACCGAATGAAAACTGTAATTGTACTCGTAAACTGCCCTTTCTAAAAGTTCTTTAAAATTTCTCTCAGTGCCCTCTTTCTTGAGGCATCTCATTATCTCTGAGAGTGTTGAATGGAAGCGTTCTACCTGTCCGTTAACAGTACTTTTGTATGGTGGAGCAGTATAGACTTCTATCTGTAGCTGCTCCAACATGAACTTAATTGATTAGGAATTGAATGCTTTTTCGTTGTCCATAACGATATGTTTTGGGACTCCGAAATAAAATACAATGTCACGCAAAGGGGTTCTGATATCTTCTATCGCTTTTGAATTTATAATTCGTGCTTGCGCTAATTTAGAAAACTTATCTATTGCAGTGAGTACTCAGTGTCGTTCTGTAGAATAAATGTCAATGTGCAATATGTGACCGGGGTATTCTGGAATAGGAGTTTCTTGAATTTCCGGATTTGGGGGTGTCTGTCATATTTAGCATCTTTGCAAACTTTGCATTGCTTAACTAAATGTATAATTTTTTGCTTCATTCTTGGAAAATAATAGGTTTCTGCTAGTTGCTCTAGAGCGTTTCGATGTGCTCTCCTATGTATTTGAAGAATTCTTTCTTGCTGTTCGGTTTCGTCGATCAAGTCTTCTACCCTGGATTGGGTGAATCGAGTTTTGATTCCTTTAAAGTCTGTTATTATATCGTCCGTAGTGTATTCAAGTCGGTATATTTCATGTCTATGGAAAGTAGGAAATGGGATGGTGAACTTGTAATTGTATTTATCTGATTTATAAAAGAATATTTGATTTTTAAAAACATTTATTGGGGCTTCGACGCTAGGGATTAGGTCATGGCTAGAACTTTCAGCGCTATGTTGTGTAGAGGCAACTGAGTTAATTTGCTCTAAAGGTATTCTTGAGAATGCGTCTGCAACAACATTTTCCTTTACCGGTTTATAGAATATTTCATAATCATATTCCTCTAAATAAGCCTTCCATCTCTTGATTCTGGCGTTTCCATTCCAGCTACTCAGAGAATGTGTTAAAGGTTGATGATCTGTAAAGCTCTTAACCTTTGCTTTACCGTATAGGTAATTTTTGAGGGCTTTGAGTGCCCAAATTATGACTAACATTTCTTTTTCGTTCGCCGCATATTTCTCTTCGGCTTTGGAAAGTGTTCTAGAAAGAAATTATATAGGGTGGTTGTCTTGCGATAGAACCGCGCCGATCGCGAAATTTGAAGCATCAGTAGTTAAATGGAACTCCTTGTTGAAATCTGGGTAACATAGAATTATTTCTTTTGACAGTAAGTTACTTTTAAGCTTCTTAAAAGATTCTAGAGCTTCATTGTCTAGTGAAATTATCTTATTGGATGACATTCTTCCTCTCTTAAAAGTGAAGTCTATTCATATAGTTCACCATTCTAGTCTGAACACTGGGATCCACATCCATAGGTTCTGGACGAGGCAGTGGTTTTGGGGCCTGTGGCCTAGGTGGCGCTGACTGTTGTGGCGGGAATCGCCTATACTGGAAAGGTGGAGGTGGAAGTTGTTCCAATTTTGTCGTGGTAAAGCGGTTGGTGGTTGCTGTCCGAATTGGTAATATTGAGTTCTTGGGGATGGAATTGGTGGTTGTTTATTGATAAACGAATTACTGCGAGGAGCAGGTGAAGGCTTTGAATTCTGGTTCCTAAACTGTCTTGTCTGTCCCATGTTTGTTGCATGTTTTGCCCGGAAGTTCTGATTTTCTAACTTGAGGCAAAGGTGTAATGCCGAGGGTAAGTCTACTGGTTCTTTAATACCCGGCAAATCGCCTTGTAACCCTCGTACGAAAGTGTTTAGAGCCTTATCTCTATACATTTTCGTCATTAACAGTTCCGCTTCTCTTCCTAACCCCATACAACCGATCTTGTTTAGGATTAGGGATAAGTGCTTGTAAACCGTTTGATGGAATTCTTCCACAGATTGGTTAGCACTCTGTATAAGCATTGTCATTTGGTATTCTAATGTGTTAATATCGCGCTTGTCAGCATAATGCAGAGTCAGACATTTCGAAATCGCTAACCAGTTCAATGGGGTATTGTAAGATTCTAGTGCCATGTCGGCGGGTCCTACAATCTTATTACGTATGGTATGTAAAATACCATAGTATTTTGGAGTACCCTGTACTGTACGCTTCTAAAATACGGTCTACTCCTTTCTTCCATGAGCTAAATTCGGACGGATCACCTGAAAAGTCTTAGATAGTTTTTACTATATCCGGCACTCTGTCTAAATCACCTAAGTTCCCTGCATGCTCTGGGGCAATTACCTGGTCTGTTACGTTCGCGAATTCTTCCCAAGAATTTTTGCGTCTCAATAGACTTGGTAATTGTTGAGCTAATTGTAGCTGCTAATGCAGCTCTGTCTACATTTTCAACCATGTTTCTATTGAGATCTTGTTCTTCTTGTCGTCTGACGCGTTGTCTAGCCGCTTCAGCACTAAGTATCGAGGGTCTTATCAGCTTGTTCATGTTAGCCATAAAACACTAAGTGAAACCGAGCTAAGAATGGTCGAATTTAAAATAGATCAAGGGAGCAAATGATGGAGCTTATTATACCCTTGCAGAGGGTATATTAATTTTAGCCAGAAGTTTGCAACGCACCTTAGGAGACATCTCCGACCCTATAAAGTATATATATTCTGAATCAGCATCACCAGAGGAGTCGAAAAATGGATGTCCGTCCGTCCGTCCGTCCGTCCGTCCGTCTGTTGCAACGCAAACTAGTCTCTCAGTTTTTGAGCTATCTTCATGAAACTTGGCACACAAGCTTCTTATTGCTGTAGGCTTTAAATAAGTCGGAACGAGCCAGATCGGACCGATATATCGTGTAGCTGTCATAGAAGCTATCGGCCGATTTTTGATGTTTTTCAACATATTGCAACAAGATTTGGCAAATCCTATTCTTATTACGTTCTTAATGTGCTGTCAAAATTGTATCAAAATCGGACCACTATAACATATAGCTGCCATAGGAACAATCGGCTGAAATCAGGGTTTTTGTATGCAAACCTGTTTTGTTTTTGGAAATACCGCACATTATCAATACTTTTTAATGTTATACAGTAACCCGCCCTTAGTTTTTCCATTTAAATATCTCAGACGTTTATATTATATAGCTGTTATAGGAACAATCAGTCAGTCCACGTGTCTGTTGCAACTCAAATTAGTCCCCCAGTTATTGAGCTATCTTCATGAAACTTTGCTCACAAGCTTCTTATATGTGCCCTCTTTTAATAAGTCGGAACGGGCCAGATCGGACCGATATATCGTATAGCTGTCATAAAGCCTATCGGCCGATTTTCGTTATATTTCAAGATATAGCTTTCAGGCTTACCACATCCAAATCTAAGTGTGTCCCTAATAATAAAGTTCGAAATCGAACTTTTATAACTTATAACGATCAACGATCGGCCTAATGAAGGTTCATGTTGCAATTTTATGGAAATCTGAGTACTGTTACATGTAGCTGTTAAACAAAAAATCATGAAGCTGTTAGTCAAACGCATTTTTGAATGAGAACTTTCCAAATTTATTTATATTTTATGACCAACAGATCCTTTACAACACAAAGACATTTCCTCATAACATTTTGTGTTAAGTATATAAGAAATCCAGGTATATACAAAAGCATTAAAAAGGTAGAATTATTTTTTTTTCGAAGCAGGTGTTTGATTCATAGCCTTAATCAGGTAAAAATCTTGACTTCCTGTATTGTTATAATTGTTCAATAAATACCACAGAAACCAGCAGCAATCCAAATATATTTTATATTTTGTATAACTGCAAGGGTATGAAACCTTCGGCAAGCCGAAGGTAGCCTTGCTTTCTTGTTTCTAATTATGTTTGAATTGAGTTAGTAAGACCTTGTATTTTCTTAAAAATAATATGTTTTTGTGTCTTTTATAAATTTTATAACCAGTGGCTGGTTTTTTTCCTTGTACTTTAGAGGGTCCCTTGGGAATCGTAAAGTTGGAATTAGTTATATCACTTTTGTAATCTTTTTGTTTGCTTTATCGTTTTACGGTATTTGATTCGATATTACTTAAGTCTATAGGTTTTTCGATTTGTTGGTTAGTTTTGTTTCTTAAATTTTGGTTGGTTAAGCTTACAGTACTATGGGTATTCTTATTGATGTGGCTCCTCCCTCCGACGATCCGGGATTCATCCTTTTTGTCCAACGAAGACTACTTGGGATCCAGCGATGCCTACAGGGAACAAGTTAAGTTCAATTTGCCAGAGTGGATGATGTTTATTTTTCGTGAGTTGCGCGTTCTTGTCACTCGCGTTTTGACCGGTTGCCGCAAATGTTAATGCTAGCCGCGAACTTACAAAGCGTTTTGTTGTATCGTACGCGTACCGGTCCCTGCTCGGGCGCCAGTTAATTACTTTGCTGGTAGCAAGGTAAACAAGAAAGTAAGGCTATTTTCGGCTTGCCGAAGGTTTCATACCCTTGCAGTTATACAAATTATAAAATATATTTGGATTGCTGCTGGTTTCTGTGGTATTTATTGAACAATTATAACAGTACAGGAAGTCAAGATTTTTACATGATTAAGGCTATGAATCAAACACCTGCTTCGAAAAAAAATAATTCTACCTTTTTAATGCTTTTGTACATACCTGGATTTCTTATATACTTAACACAAAATGTTATGAGGAAATGTCTTTGTGTTGTAAAGGATCTGTTGGTCATAAAATATAAATAAATTTGGAAAGTTCTCATTCAAAAATGCGTTTGAATAACAGCTACATGATTTTTCGTTTAACAGCTATATGTAATAGTACTCAGGTTTCCATAAAATTGCAACATGAACCTTCATTAGGCCGATCGTTGATCGTTATAAGTTATAAAAGTTCGATTTCGAACTTTATTATTAGGGACACACTTAGATTTGGATGTGATAAGCCTGATAGCTATATCTTGAAATATAACGAAAATCGGCCGTAGGCTCCATGACAGCTATACGATATATCAGTCCGATCTGGCCCATTCCGACTTATTTAAAGAGGGCAGAAATAAGAAGCTTATGAGCAAAGTTTCATGAAGATAGCTCAATAACTGGGGGACTAATTTGAGTTGCAACAGACACGCGGACTGACTGAGTGTTCCTATAACAGCTATAGAATATAAACGTCTGAGATATTTAAATAGAAAAACTAAGGGCGGGTTACTGTATAACATTAAAAAGTATTGATAATGTGCGGTATTTCCAAAAACAAAACAGGTTTGCATACAAAAACCTTGATTTCAGCCGATTGTTCCTATGGCAGCTACATGTTATAGTGGTCCGATTTTGATACAATTTTGACAGCACATTAGGAACGTAATAAGAATAGGATTTGCCAAATTTTGTTGCAATATCTTGAAAAACAACAAAAATCGGCCGATAGCTTCTATGACAGCTATACGATATATCGGTCCGATCTGGCTCGTTCCGACTTATTTACAGCCTACATCAATAATAAGCTTGGGTGCCAAGTTTCATGAAGATAGCTAAATAACTGGGGGACTAATTTGCGTTGCAACAGACAGACGGACTGACTGATTGTTCCTATAAAAGCTATAGAATATAAACGTCTGAGATATTTAAATGGAAAAACTAAGGGCGGGTTACTGTATAACATTAAAAAGTATTGATAATGTGCGGTATTTCCAAAAACAAAACAGGTTTGCATACAAAAACCCTGATTTCAGCCGATTGTTCCTATGGCAGCTATATGTTATAGTGGTCCGATTTTGATATAATTTTGACAGCACATTAAGAACGTAATAAGAATAGGATTTGCCAAATCTTGTTGCAATATCTTGAAAAACAACAAAAATCGGCCGATAGCTTCTATGATAGCTATACGATATATCGGTCCGATCTGGCTCGTTCCGATTTATTTACAGCCTACAGCAATAAGAAGCTTGTGTGCCATGTTTCATGAAGATAGCTCAAAAACTGAGAGACTAGTTTGCGTTGCAACAGACGGACGGACGGACGGACGGACGGACAGACGGACATCCATTTTTCGACTCCTCTGGTGATGCTGATTCAGAATATATATACTTTATAGGGTCGGAGATGTCTCCTTAGGTGCGTTGCAAACTTCTGGCTAAAATTAATATACCCTCTGCAAGGGTATAAAAATAAAAGAATTGGAGTTCAGTTAAGAACGACTTTATTTGTCTAAATCCAATTTGCAACTAAATTACCCTAAGCTGTCTCTAACAAGCTGTGAGTCTTTGGCTGTGAGCTGATCAATTGCAATTGCATTGCTGATCAATGTCTCTTTCGATTCTAAGTGCCAAAAATGCACTAAAAACTTATTTTAAATTTTGCAATACACTGTAAAATAAAAACAAGAAAGCAAGGCTACCTTCGGCTTGCCGAAGGTTTCATACCCTTGCAGTTATACAAAATATAAAATATATTTGGATTGCTGCTGGTTTCTGTGGTATTTATTGAACAATTATAACAATACAGGAAGTCAAGATTTTTACCTGATTAAGGCTATGAATCAAACACCTGCTTCGAAAAAAAATAATTCTACCTTTTTAATGCTTTTGTATATACCTGGATTTCTTATATACTTAACACAAAATGTTATGAGGAAATGTCTTTGTGTTGTAAAGGATCTGTTGGTCATAAAATATAAATAAATTTGGAAAGTTCTCATTCAAAAATGCGTTTGACTAACAGCTTCATGATTTTTTGTTTAACAGCTACATGTAACAGTACTCAGATTTCCATAAAATTGCAACATGAACCTTCATTAGGCCGATCGTTGATCGTTATAAGTTATAAAAGTTCGATTTCGAACTTTATTATTAGGGACACACTTAGATTTGGATGTGGTAAGCCTGAAAGCTATATCTTGAAATATAACGAAAATCGGCCGATAGGCTTTATGACAGCTATACGATATATCGGTCCGATCTGGCCCGTTCCGACTTATTAAAAGAGGGCAGATATAAGAAGCTTGTGAGCAAAGTTTCATGAAGATAGCTCAATAACTGGGGGACTAATTTGAGTTGCAACAGACACGCGGACTGACTGAGTGTTCCTATAACAGCTATAGAATATAAACGTCTGAGATATTTAAATAGAAAAACTAAGGGCGGGTTACTGTATAACATTAAAAAGTATTGATAATGTGCGGTATTTCCAAAAACAAAACAGGTTTGCATACAAAAACCCTGATTTCAGCCGATTGTTCCTATGGCAGCTATATGTTATAGTGGTCCGATTTTGATATAATTTTGACAGCACATTAAGAACGTAATAAGAATAGGATTTGCCAAATCTTGTTGCAATATCTTGAAAAACAACAAAAATCGGCCGATAGCTTCTATGACAGCTATACGATATATCGGTCCGATCTGGCTCGTTCCGACTTATTTACAGCCTACAGCAATAAGAAGCTTGTATGCCAAGTTTCATGAAGATAGCTCAAAAACTGAGAGACTAGTTTGCGTTGCAACAGACGGACGGACGGACGGACGGACGGACGGACGGACGGACGGACAGACGGACATCCATTTTTCGACTCCTCTGGTGATGCTGATTCAGAATATATATACGGAGATGTCTCCTAAGGTGCGTTGCAAACTTCTGGCTAAAATTAATATACCCTCTGCAAGGGTATAAAAAAGTTGCCTGCTGCTGGAGTTGCCTATGCAAGTTCCACTCGATTCTAATTGGATGTTGCCCTTTGCTTTTATTGCTTTGCAGTTATAACTCAGAAGAGGGCTTTAAATTATGCAAGTTAATTACTTTGCTGGTAGCAAGGTAAAAAATAAAAGAATTGGAGTTCAGTTAAGAACGACTTTTTTTTTCTAAATCCAATTTGCAACTGATTTACCCTAAGCTGTCCCTAACAAGCTGTGAGTCTTTGGCTGTGAGCTGCGCTGCCCTTGGTGGCAGAGGATCGGCGTCGGCTCCGTAGCTTCCAATAGACCACGACATCGGCTGATGTTTTGTTGGTCGAATCGGTGCAGTCTTCTTGGAATCACTTGCATTGGTGGGAGCGGAAGTTGTTGCCAAACAGATTTTTCGAATTCTACTTGGCAGCTCGGCGTGTGCAGGAAACAGCTCGGCGTGTGCAGGAAATTATGCAGACGCTGAGCTTGCAGATTGAAGCCTGCTTATTGGGTTCGTTGTTCTGGATGTTAACATTTTTCTTGTTAACTCTTCCCCAACTCTTCCAATTTATGCTTGTCCTCAAGCTGTCTCTAGAAGTATGGAATGTTGTTGAACTGAGGTAGCTGGTGCTGTACCTCAGTCGAAGATTGCTCGCCCAGGATGAGAACCAGAACAATCCCAAAGAGCGTTAGTAAAGTAATGCTGTTGACCGTTGAATGGGCTCTTATGTGCATCAGCTGTCCAGTGTTGTTTATGTGCAATGCTTCCAATGCTTCAAGAGATAGAACCTTAAGTCTTTCTTTTTCTTCGGCCGTAAACTGCACAAGAGGTGCTCCAGGGGTCGAGACTGTAGGTTCGAGTCATTTGATAGTTGAACCAGATAGGTGCCCTCTAGGTGAAGTTCTGTGTTGTTCCAGGTTACGTTTCCATCGTAGTCGTTTAGTAGGATGATTCCATCGTCGACTTCTTCTATTTTGGGTACACGGTCGGCATTGCTAAAACTACACAGCGCTTTCTGTCCCTGAACTAGCTTTGGTATACATTTTAAATTACTTATATTAACAATTTTTTTCTTATCGCATATTTTGATATATTCTACAGTTTTACAAATTTGGGGAATGCCATAGGTAAGGTTTTTGAAAACAAGGATTTCTTGAAAGTTTAAGTGTATAATTGAATTGTTTTTTACAATGGGTTTTATAAAAAGGTCTTGGTATTGTATTTCTTCTAAGTTTGGAACTTTTACAATATACAGAAGTGTTGTTTTATTATGTAGAATTGACACATCGGAAAACTCCATTATTTCTTCCATTGATAGGGTTGGCATATTATTTATTTTAAAAATTTTCTCGATTTCAATTAGCTCATCTTCATTTAATACAAGTGTGTTAACTACGTTTAATCGTGCCCATTGAATGGCATATTTAATGTTAATTATTTCTTCTTTTAAAAGGCGAATCTGATTGTGCAAACTAATAGCCATCTCGATACTTACTGAACTACTTTTTTGAATAGAATTGCTGAGAGCGTTGGATACTGAAGTTAGTTTATTTATTCTTTCTTCTAACTGCTTGTTAACAATGACCTGTTGGTTATTGTTGTCAATAAGTTTATCTAAATTCTGCTCTATCATAACTAGGTCATCATGATCTGGACTCCCGCTTTGTACTTCCATCCTGACCCTAGCCAATTTAAGGACCTAGTTTTTCGAGTTTTGGGAAAGGCTGTGATTGTTCGGAATGTGTGAATAGTTGTGTTTATCTCATGGTGAAGAGTAGCGTATAATGGACTGCGTTTAAGGCTGTTTTCCGTATGTTCATGTAAAATGTCTAAAGCGGTTTGGATTTGGTCGAGGTTAATGAGGTGTATTAGTTTGGTCGTTGAAGTTTGTAGCTTTCCGATCCCCTTGTTCATTGTCAGTATCTGTGCGTTCGTATAGTTCGTAAGGTTCATCGTTTCACTCACATCGTTCGTAATCCATAGTAATAGCCTGAAAAATTTTAGATTTTGATATGGCTTTTATGTACTGTTTTTCCCGATTCTGTTGTTACTGTGGTGTGCTTGTTTTCCTTAACTATTTCCTTCCTATATCTTGGCGAAAGTTTTGAACCTAATCTAGTGTTTATTCTTACGAATATTTCTTCTCCTGGCTGATAGTTAAGTATTTCCTTTTTGTTCTTATTGTGGTTTGTTTGGTCCATTTTCTGTTTATTTTAAAGTCTTTCAATATTGTCTTGTCTGGCTTTCTCGTATTGGTCCGGGTCTGTTGTTACTCTCCTGCCGAAGAATACTTCTAATGGTCGTTTCTTTGTAACCGAATGAAAACTGTAATTGTACTCGTAAACTGCCCTTTCTAAAAGTTCTTTAAAATTTCTCTCAGTGCCCTCTTTCTTGAGGCATCTCATTATCTCTGAGAGTGTTGAATGGAAGCGTTCTACCTGTCCGTTAACAGTACTTTTGTATGGTGGAGCAGTATAGACTTCTATCTGTAGCTGCTCCAACATGAACTTAATTGATAAGGAATTGAATGCTTTTTCGTTGTCCATAACGATATGTTTTGGGACTCCGAAATAAAATACAATGTCACGCAAAGGGGTTCTGATATCTTCTATCGCTTTTGAATTTATAATTCGTGCTTGCGCTAATTTAGAAAACTTATCTATTGCAGTGAGTACTAAGTGTCGTTCTGTAGAATAAATGTCAATGTGCAATATGTGACCGGGGTATTCTGGAATAGGAGTTTCTTGAATTTCCGGATTTGGCAGGGACTGTCATATTTAGCATCTTTGCAAACTTTGCATTGCTTAACTAAATGTATAATTTTTTGCTTCATTCTTGGAAAATAATAGGTTTCTGCTAGTTGCTCTAGAGCGTTTCGATGTGCTCTCCTATGTATTTGAAGAATTCTTTCTTCCTGTTCGGTTTCGTCTGTCAAGTCTTCTACCCTGGATTGGGTGAATCGAGTTTTGATTCCTTTAAAGTCTGTTATTATATCGTCCGTAGTGTATTCATGTCGGTATATTTCATGTCTATGGAAAGTAGGAAATGGGATGGTGAACTTGTAATTGTATTTATCTGATTTATAAAAGAATATTTGATTTTTAAAAACATTTATTGGGGCTTCGACGCTAGGGATTAGGTCATGGCTAGAACTTTCAGCGCTATGTTGTGTAGAGGCAACTGAGTTAATTTGCTCTAAAGGTATTCTTGAGAATGCGTCTGCAACAACATTTTCCTTTACCGGTTTATAGAATATTTCATAATCATATTCCTCTAAATAAGCCTTCCATCTCTTGATTCTGGCGTTTCCATTCCAGCTACTCAGAGAATGTGTTAAAGGTTGATGATCTGTAAAGCTCTTAACCTTTGCTTTACCGTATAGGTAATTTTTGAGGGTAAATTATGACTAACATTTCTTTTTCGTTCGCCGCATATTTCTCTTCGGCTTTGGAAAGTGTTCTAGAAAGAAATTATATAGGGTGGTTGTCTTGCGATAGAACTGCGCCGATCGCGAAATTTGAAGCATCAGTAGTTAAATGGAACTCCTTGTTGAAATCTGGGTAACATAGAATTATTTCTTTTGACACTAAGTTACTTTTAAGCTTCTTAAAAGATTCTAGAGCTTCATTGTCTAGTGAAATTATCTTATTGGATGACATTCTTCCCCTCTTAAAAGTGAAGTTAGGGGTTTTGCCAATTTGGCATAATTTTGTATAAATCTTCTATAGTAGCCGGAAAGCCCTAGGAAGGATCTTAGATCCCTCAAAGTTTTAGGGCAGGGATAATTCGCTATCGCTGCCACTTTACTCGGATTTGTTTCTATTCCCCTATCGGAAACAACAAATCCAAGGAATTCGACTTTGTTTTTCATGAACTCACATTTGTCTAGCTGACATTTCATGTTAGCGTTCTGTAAAGTTTGAAAAATTTTAGCCAAGTTCTCAATATGCGTATCATCATCTTTGCTAAATATGATGATATCGTCTATGTAAATAAAACATATTTTTCCCATATGTTCTCGAAGTATATCATCTAATGCACGTTGGAAAATTGAGGGTGCATTCTTAAGACCAAATGGGAGTCGTGTAAACTCATATTTTCCGTTGTTTATGGAGAAGGCGGTCTTTTCTATGTCACTATTTTTATACCCGCTACTCGAAGAGTATAAGGGTATTATAACTTTGTGCCAACCGAAAATGTTTGTAACAGGCAGAAGGAGACATCTCCGACCCCATAAAGTATATATATTCTGAATCAGCATGAACAGCCGAGTCGATATAGCCATGTCCGTCTGTCCGTCTGTCCGTCTGTCCGTCTGTCCGTCTGTCCGTCTGTCTGTCCGTATGAAAACCTAGATCTCAGCTATTATAAGAGCTAGAGCTACCAAATTTGGAGACAATATGTGTTAATTATGCCCGCAGATCAAGTTTATTTTGGATTTTTGCCACGCCTCCATCCGCCCCCAAAAATCGATAATAAATCGATAATAGCTGCAAATATAGCTCTACAGCATTCATTTTTTATCCATGTGATAAAAACCACCATCCGGGCGTGTTGCGAAAGTTTCAATAAGATCGGCCGATAAATAAGGAAGATATTCAAGAAATAGTATTGCCTTGTGGCCATGTGCCTGTGTCGGTTTTTCCTAATGTTAGTACCCGAGTTCAACACCAGCAGCAGACAACTTTTTTTAATTATGTGGCAACTTTTTTTTTAAATTATGTGGCAACTTTTTTTTTAATTATGTGCACCGAAAATATTCATGGTGCAATTTTATCGGTTATTGCGAAAGAAGTGCAGTGGTCGAGTGGTGATGGTAGTTGACTGTTCAGCGAGACGTCCGGAGTTCAACTCCTGGGTGTGCCTGGGCGACTTAAATTTATTTTTTTGTATCTTATATTTTTTTTTATTTTATAGTGTGTTGCAAAATTCAAAATAAATTTTTAGTATATTTAAAGCCACTTAAAATCGAAAGAGACATTGAGCAGCAACACAAAATACAAACGACAAATCTAATTAGATATGTTGAGATGTATTGTGAGGCAGCATATATGTATGTATGTATAGGCGTCTCTATCACACATGCATAATTTATAACTGCAGAGTAATAAAAGCAAAGGGCAACATCCAATAAGAATCGAGTGGAACTTGCATAGGCAAAACAAATTAGAGACGGAAAGAAATAAAAAGCAAGAACGCATTGTTCACATTTGGCACGTGTTTTTCCGAAGAATTGTAGCGGGTATATCACAGTCGAGTCAGCTCGACTGTAGCCTTTCCGACTTGTTTAACAAGATTTGATGGAAACCACATTTTAGATCTAAAACAGAGAATACTTTATTGTCCCCTAATTGAGTAAGTACCTCATTTATTTCGGGAATGGTTATTTTATTGAGTTTGCGATAATCAATAACCATGCGATATTTTTTTTCGCCTAAAGCGTCTGCCTTTTTGGGTACAATCCACACTGGTGAATTGTATGGGGACCTAGATGGTCGAATTATACCATTTTCTAAAAGTTCTTTTATCTGTTTGTTTACTTCATCTTTCAGTGTCATTGGATACTGATAGAATTTCGAGTAAACAGTTTTGTCAGACGAGGTTCGGATCGTTGCTTTTACATTTGTTGTGTAGGTCAGTTTCTGGTTTGGGTCTGCGAACAAGTCTGGAAACGACTTGAGTAATTCGCCTAGCTTGGTTTTTTGTTTGTCGGACAAGTGGGATGTTCTCGGAATAATTGTTTTGACTGCTTCGAATGTTTTTTTCTTTTGGGCAACAGGAAAAACTTAACTTCAACATCCTGAATATTAAAAAGGTTCGTTTCCTTATGGTGCGTAATTACTGTGCTGCCGCCTACTGAGACAGCATTGAAAGGTGCTTTATTTTGAATAGGGTTATTGACGAATTTAGGTTGGATGTAGTTTCTGTTTGAACCGGTGTCTATAAGTATTTTAATAAAATTTCCATTCCTCATCTTGCATACGAAATATGTAAGAGAGGAATTTTTATACCCTTGCAGAGGGTATATTAATTTTAGCCAGAAGTTTGCAACGCACCTAAGGAGACATCTCCGACCCTATAAAGTATATATATTCTGAATCAGCATCACCAGAGGAGTCGAAAAATGGATGTCCGTCTGTCCGTCCGTCCGTCCGTCCGTCCGTCTGTTGCAACGCAAACTAGTCTCTCAGTTTTGGAGCTATCTTCATGAAACTTGGCACACAAGCTTATTATTGCTGTAGGCTGTAAATAAGTCGGAACGAGCCAGATCGGACCGATATATCGTATAGCTGTCATAGAAGCTATCGGCCGATTTTTGTTGTTTTTCCAAGATATTGCAACAAGATTTGGCAAATCCTATTCTCATTACGTTCTTAATGTGCTGACAAAATTGTATCAAATCGGACCACTATAACATATAGCTGCCATAGGAACAATCGGCTGAAATCAGGGTTTTTGTATGCAAACCTGTTTTGTTTTTGGAAATACCGCACATTATCAATACTTTTTAATGTTATACAGTAACCCGCCCTTAGTTTTTCCATTTAAATATCTCAGACGTTTATATTCTATAGCTGTTATAGGAACAATCAGTCAGTCCGTTTGTCTGTTGCAACGCAAATTAGTCCCCCAGTTATTGAGCTATCTTCACGAAACTTTGCTCACAAGCTTCTTATTTCTGCCCTCTTTAAATAAGTCGGAACGGGCCAAATCGGACTGATATATCGTATAGCTGTCATGGAGCCTATCGGCCGATTTTCGTTATATTTCAAGATATAGCTATCAGGCTTACCACATCCAAATCTAAGTGTGTCCCTAATAATAAAGTTCGAAATCGAACTTTTATAACTTATCAACGATCGGCCTAATGAAGGTTCATGTTGCAATTTTATGGAAATCTGAGTACTATTACATATAGCTGTTAAACAAAAAATCATATAGCTGTTATTCAAACGCATTTTTGAATGAAAACTTTCCAAATTTATTTATATTTTATGACCAACAGATCCTTTACAACACAAAGACATTTCCTCATAACATTTTGTGTTAAGTATATAAGAAATCCAGGTATATACAAAAGCATTTAAAAGGTAAAATTATTTTTTTTTCGAAGCAGGTGTTTGATTCATAGCCTTAATCAGGTCAAAATCTTGACTTCCTGTACTGTTATAATTGTTCAATAAATACCACAGAAACCAGCAGCAATCCAAATATATTTTATATTTTGTATAACTGCAAGGGTATGAAACCTTCGGCAAGCCGAAGGTAGCCTTGCTTTCTTGTTTATTCTAAAAAATTCAACACAGCGTCGTCGTAGTAGTCGTAAGTGTTATTGTCAGCGTCCGCTTCGTCTATCTGATCTACGTAGTCGTCCAAGTTGTCATCAAGGTTGTTGTGGTCCTCGTACTCTGCCATAGCTTGTTCATAGTCCGTCATTGTCAATGGAGTTTCAGTGGGTCGCGTTTCGTTTTCTTCTGTTGTAGTCTGTATGTTAAAGTTCCTTTGTCGCTTCATCCCATCTGGTATTGGACCTGGTGGTCTTTTACCTGGTTCAAAGCGAGG
Source organism: Zaprionus inermis (assembly GCA_018151445.1). Taxonomy (NCBI): domain Eukaryota; kingdom Metazoa; phylum Arthropoda; class Insecta; order Diptera; family Drosophilidae; genus Zaprionus; species Zaprionus inermis. Next base: position 36,475 of record JAECXD010000589.1, on the reverse strand, counting down.
TCTGTTCATATAGTTCACCATTCTAGTCTGAACACTGGGATCCACATCCATAGGTTCTGGACGAGGCAGTGGTTTTGGGGCCTGTGGCCTAGGTGGCGCTGACTGTTGTGGCGGGAATCGCCTATACTGGAAAGGTGGAGGTGGAAGTTGTTCCAATTTTGTCGTGGTAAAGCGGTTGGTGGTTGCTGTCCGAATTGGTAATATTGAGTTCTTGGGGATGGAATTGGTGGTTGCTTATTGATAAACGAATTACTGCGAGGAGCAGGTGAAGGCTTTGAATTCTGGTTCCTAAACTGTTTTGTCTGTCCCATGTTTGTTGCATGTTTGGCCCGGAAGTTCTGATTTTCTAACTTGAGGCAAAGGTGTAATGCCGAGGGTAAGTCTACTGGTTCTTTAATAGTTCAATGGGGTATTGTAAGATTCTAGTGCCATGTCGGCGGGTCCTACAATCTTATTACGTATGGTATGTAAAATACCATAGTATTTTGGAGTACCCTGTACTGTACGCTTCTAAAATACGGTCTACTCCTTTCTTCCATGAGCTAAATTCGGACGGATCACCTGAAAAGTCTCAGATAGTTTTTACTATATCCGGCACTCTGTCTAAATCACCTAAGTTCCCTGCATGCTCTGGAGCAATTACCTGGTATGTTACGTTCGCGAATTCTTCCCAAGAATTGTTGCGTCTCAATAGACTTGGTAATTGTTGAGCTAATTGTAGCTGCTAATGCAGCTCTGTCTACATTTTCAACCATGTTTCTATTGAGTTCTTGTTCTTCTTGTCGTCTGACGCGTTGTCTAGCCGCTTCAGCACTAAGTATCGAGGGTCTTATCAGCTTGTTCACGTTAGCCATAAAACACTAAGTGAAACCGAGCTAAGAATGGTCGAGTTTAAAATAGATCAAGGGAGCAAATGATGGAGCTTATTTCTAATTATGTTTGAATTGAGTTAGTAAGACCTTGTATTTTCTTAAAAATAATATGTTTTTGTGTCTTTTATAAATTTTATAACCAGTGGCTGGTTTTTTTCCTTATACTTTAGAGGGTCCCTTGGGAATCGTAACGTTGGAATTAGTTATATCACTTTTGTAATCTTTTTGTTTGCTTTATCGTTTTACGGTATTTGATTCGATATTACTTAAGTCTATAGGTTTTTCGATTTGTTGGTTAGTTTTGTTTCTTAAATTTTGGTTGGTTAAGCTTACAGTACTATGGGTATTCTTATTGATGTGGCTCCTCCCTCCGACGATCCGGGATTCATCCTTTTTGTCCAACGAAGACTACTTGGGATCCAGCGATGCGTACAGGGAACAAGTTAAGTTCAATTTGCCAGAGTGGATGATGTTTATTTTTCGTGAGTTGCGCGTTCTTGTCACTCGCGTTTTGACCGGTTGCCGCAAATGTTAATGCTAGCCGCGAACTTACAAAGCGTTTTGTTGTATCGTACGCGTACCGGTCCCTGCTCGGGCGCCAGTTAATTACTTTGCTGGTAGCAAGGTAAAAAATAAAAGAATTGGAGTTCAGTTAAGAACGACTTTATTTGTCTAAATCCAATTTGCAACTAAATTACCCTAAGCTGTCTCTAACAAGCTGTGAGTCTTTGGCTGTGAGCTGATCAATTGCAATTGCATTGCTGATCAATGTCTCTTTCGATTCTAAGTGCCAAAAATGCACTAAAAACTTATTTTAAATTTTGCAATACACTGTAAAATAAAAACAAGAAAGCAAGGCTACCTTCGGCTTGCCGAAGGTTTCATACCCTTGCAGTTATACAAAATATAAAATATATTTGGATTGCTGCTGGTTTCTGTGGTATTTATTGAACAATTATAACAGTACAGGAAGTCGAGATTTTTACCTGATTAACACCTGCTTAAAAAAAAATAATTCTACCTTTTAATGCTGTTGTATATACCTGGATTTCTTATATACTTAACACAAAATGTTATGAGGAAATGTCTTTGTGTTGTAAAGGATGTGTTGGTCATAAAATCTAAATTTGGAAAGTTTTTATTCAAAAATACGTTTGACAGCTATATGATTTTTTGTTTAACAGCTACATGTAATAGTACTCAGGTTTCCATAAAATTGCAACATGAACCTTCATTAGACCGATCGTTGATCGTTATAAGTTATAAAAGTTCGATTTCGAACTTTATTATTAGGGACACACTTAGATTTGGATGTGGTAAGCCTGATAGCTATATCTTGAAATATAACGAAAATCGGCAGATAGGCTCCATGAAAGCTATACGATATATCAGTCCGATCTGGCCCGTTCCGACTTATTTAAAGAGGGCAGAAATAAGAAGCTTGTGAGCAAAGTTTCATGAAGATAGCTCAATAACGCAATTGCGTTGCAACAGACAGACGGACTGACTGATTGTTCCTATAACAGCTATAGAATATAAACGTCTGAGATATTTAAATGGAAAAACTAAGGGCGGGTTACTGTATAACATTAAAAAGTATTGATAATGTGCGGTATTTCCAAAAACAAAACAGGTTTGCATACAAAAACCCTGATTTCAGCCGATTGTTCCTTTGGCAGCTATATGTTAAATTGGTCCGATTTTGATACAATTTTGACAGCACATTAAGAACGTAATAAGAATAGGATTTGCCAAATCTTGTTGCAATATCTTGAAAAACAACAAAAATCGGCCGATAGCTTCTATGACAGCTATACGATATATCGGTCCGATCTGGCTCGTTCCGACTTATTTACAGCCTACATCAATAATAAGCTTGTGTGCCAAGTTTCACGAAAATAGCTCAAAAACTGAGAGACTAGTTTGCGTTGCAACAGACGGACGGACTGACTGATTGTTCCTATAACAGCTATATAATATAAACGTCTGAGATATTTAAATGGAAAAACTAAGGGCGGGTTACTGTATAACATTAAAAAGTATTGATAATGTGCGGTATTTCCAAAAACAAAACAGGTTTGCATACAAAAACCCTGATTTCAGCCGATTGTTCCTATGGCAGCTATATGTTATAGTGGTCCGATTTTGATATAATTTTGACAGCACATTAAGAACATAATAAGAATAGGAATTGGCAAATCTTGTTGCAATATCTTGAAAAACAACAAAAATCGGCCGATAGCTTCTATGACAGCTATACGATATATCGGTCCGATCTGGCTCGTTCCGACTTATTTACAGCCTACAGCAATAAGAAGCTTGTATGCCAAGTTTCATGAAGATAGCTCAAAAACTGAGAGACTAGTTTGCGTTGCAACAGACGGACGGACGGACGGACGGACGGACGGACGGACGGACAGACGGACATCCATTTTTCGACTCCTCTGGTGATGCTGATTCAGAATATATATACGGAGATGTCTCCTAAGGTGCGTTGCAAACTTCTGGCTAAAATTAATATACCCTCTGCAAGGGTATAAAAAAGTTGCCTGCTGCTGGAGTTGCCTATGCAAGTTCCACTCGATTCTAATTGGATGTTGCCCTTTGCTTTTATTGCTTTGCAGTTATAACTCAGAAGAGGGCTTTAAATTATGCAAGTTAATTACTTTGCTGGTAGCAAGGTAAAAAATAAAAGAATTGGAGTTCAGTTAAGAACGACTTTATTTGTCTAAATCCAATTTGCAACTGATTTACCCTAAGCTGTCCCTAACAAGCTGTGAGTCTTTGGCTGTGAGCTGCGCTGCCCTTGGTGGCAGAGGATCGGCGTCGGCTCCGTAGCTTCCAATAGACTGCGACATCGGCTGATGTTTTGTTGGTCGAATCGGTGCAGTCTTCTTGGAATCACTTGCATTGGTGGGAGCGGAAGTTGTTGCCAAACAGATTCTTCGAATTCTACTTGGCAGCTCGGCGTGTGCAGGAAACAGCTCGGCGTGTGCAGGAAATTATGCAGACGCTGAGCTTGCAGATTGAAGCCTGCTTATTGGGTTCGTTGTTCTTGATTTTAACATTTTTATACCCGCTACTCGAAGAGTATAAGGGTATTATAACTTTGTGCGAACCGAAAATGTTTGTAACGGGCAGAAGGAGAAATCTCCGACCCCATAAAGTATATATTCTGAATCAGCATGAACAGCCGAGTCGATATAGCCATGTCCGTCTGTCTGTCTGTCCGTCAGTATGAAAACCTAGATCTCAGCTATTATAAGAGCTAGAGCTACCAAATTTGGAGACAATATGTGTTAATTCTGATCAAGTTTTTGCCACGCCTCCACCCGCCCCCATAAATCGAAAAAAAGTCGATTGTAGCTGCAAATATAAATCTACAGCAATCATATATATACATGTGATAAAAACCACTATGCGGGTGTGTTGGCAAAGTTTCAATAAGATCGGCCAATAAATAAGGAAGATATTCAAGAAATAGTATTGCACTGTGGCCATGTGCTTATGTCGGTTTTTCCTAATGTCAGTACCCGAGTTCAACTCCAGCAGCAGACAACTTTTTTTAATTATGTGTTAACTTTTTTTTTTTTTTTAAATTATGTAGCATTTCTTTTTTTTTAATTATGTGCACCGAAAATATTCATAGTGCAATTTTATCGGTCATCGCGTAAGAAATGCAGTGGTCGAGTGGTGATGGTAGTTGACTGTTATGCGAGAGGTTCGGAGTTCAACTCCTGGGTGCCGCGGCGACTTATATTTGTTTTTTTTGTATCTTATATTTTTATACCCTTGCAGAGGGTATATTAATTTTAGCCAGAAGTTTGCAACGCACCTTAGGAGACATCTCCGACCCTATAAAGTATATATATTCTGAATCAGCATCACCAGAGGAGTCGAAAAATGGATGTCCGTCTGTCCGTCCGTCCGTCCGTCCGTCCGTCCGTCCGTCCGTCCGTCCGTCCGTCCGTCCGTCCGTCCGTCCGTCCGTCTGTTGCAACGCAAACTAGTCTCTCAGTTTTGGAGCTATCTTCATGAAACTTGGCATACAAGCTTCTTATTGCTGTAGGCTGTAAATAAGTCGGAACGAGCCAGATCGGACCGATATATCGTATAGCTGTCATAGAAGCTATCGGCCGATTTTTGTTGTTTTTCAAGATATTGCAACAAGATTTGGCAAATCCTATTCTTATTACGTTCTTAATGTGCTGTCAAAATTATATCAAAATCGGACCACTATAACATATAGCTGCCATAGGAAGAATCGGCTGAAATCAGGGTTTTTGTATGCAAACCTGTTTTGTTTTTGGAAATACCGCACATTATCAATAATTTTTAATGTTATACAGTAACCCGCCCTTAGTTTTTCCATTTAAATATCTCAGACGTTTATATTCTATAGCTTTTATAGGAACAATCAGTCAGTCCGTCTGTCTGTTGCAACGCAAATTAGTCCCCCAGTTATTTAGCTATCTTCATGAAACTTGGCACCCAAGCTTATTATTGATGTAGGCTGTAAATAAGTCGGAACGAGCCAGATCGGACCGATATATCGTATAGCTGTCATAGAAGCTATCGTCCGATTTTTGTTGTTTTTCAAAATATTGCAACAAAATTTGGCAAATCCTATTCTTATTACGTTCCTAATGTGCTGTCAAAATTGTATCAAAATCGGACCACTATAACATGTAGCTGCCATAGGAACAATCGGCTGAAATCAAGGTTTTTGTATGCAAACCTGTTTTGTTTTTGGAAATACCGCACATTATCAATACTTTTTAATGTTATACAGTAACCCGCCCTTAGTTTTTCCATTTAAATATCTCAGACGTTTATATTCTATAGCTGTTATAGAAACAATCAGTCAGTCCGTCTGTCTGTTGCAACTCAAATTAGTCCCCCAGTTATTGAGCTATCTTCATGAAACTTTGCTCACAAGCTTCTTATTTCTGCCCTCTTTAAATAAGTCGGAACGAGCCATATCGGACTGATATATCGTATAGCTGTCATGGAGCCTACGGCCGATTTTCGTTATATTTCAAGATATAGCTATCAGGCTTATCACATCCAAATCTAAGTGTGTCCCTAATAATAAAGTTCGAAATCGAACTTTTATAACTTATAACGATCAACGATCGGCCTAATGAAGGTTCATGTTGCAATTTTATGGAAACCTGAGTACTAGTACATGTAGCTGTTAAACAAAAAAATCCTGTAGCTGTTATTCAAACGCATTTTTGAATGAGAACTTTCCAAATTTATTTATATTTTATGACCAACAGATCCTTTACAACACAAAGACATTTCCTCATAACATTTTGTGTTAAGTATATAAGAAATCCAGGTATGTACAAAAGCATTAAAAAGGTAGAATTATTTTTTTTCGAAGCAGGTGTTTGATTCATAGCCTTAATCATGTAAAAATCTTGACTTCCTGTACTGTTATAATTGTTCAATAAATACCACAGAAACCAGCAGCAATCCAAATATATTTTATATTTTGTATAACTGCAAGGGTATGAAACCTTCGGCAAGCCGAAGGTAGCCTTGCTTTCTTGTTTTTATTTTATAGTGTGTTGCAAAATTCAAAATAAATTTTTAGTATATTTAAAGCCACACAAAAAACAAACGACAAATCTAATTAGATATGTTGAGATGTATTGTGAGGCAGCATATAAGTATGTATAATTTATAACTGCAAAGTAATAAAAGCAATGGGCAACATCCAATAAGAATCGAGTGGAACTTGCATAGGCAAAACAAATTAGAGACAGAAAGAAATAAAAAGCAAGAACGCATTGTTCACATTTGGCACGTGTTTTTCCGAAGAATTGTTGCGGGTATATCACAGTCGAGTCAGCTCGACTGTCGCCTTTCCGACTTGTTGTTGTTAACTCTGTGTCCAAACAAGGACACGGCTGATTTTACAGCCTTAATGCAGCTTTCAGAATCTATAGCTAGTGTGGGATAAAAGTAAACAAACTTGGTAAAGGCATCTATAAGAACAATGACTTATTCCTTCAAATGTCAATATGAATCGTATGCCACGGTATTTCTATTTTAGGAATAGGATGCAGCTAACTAAGCCTGCATTTTACCCGCAAGTGGCTTAGATACTTTACATGTAATGCAATTTTCTACAAATCTTCGCACGTATTTAGACATATTTTCAAACCAGTAATAACAATAGACTTTGTCCAGCGTCCCATCCCAGATGCATAATAGCTTCATGGACGTGATTTATGACGTCCCATCGAAAAGCTCTTGGTATTATCGGCAAACATTTGGTCTTACTATTTCGCTGTATTTGTCTATGTAGTATTCCCGTTCGCAATTCATATGTTTAGTCCAGACTTCCCGGTAACTCAGTATTCTTTAACTTTAAAATTATTTCTTGTATCTCGGTATCTCGCTGTTGTTCTGTAACCAACCAATTGTCAGATACCTCGGTCAAATTGATTCGTAACTCTGGTATCTTATTCAAACTTTTGTGTTGTTCAAGCACTGGATTCCGAGAGAAGAAATCCACATGCGCCATTCGCTCGCGTTTTCTATACTGTATTTCGAAATCAAATGCCTGTTAAAACGCCCACCATCTATGCACCCTCGGTGTTAAATCTAGTTTTGTGCGGCTGGCCTTTAATGAATTACAGTCAGTATAAACTATAAATTTACGGCCCTGCAGATAATGTTGGAAGTGTTTAATACCATTTACCACTGCTAACGTCTCCAGTTCGTATGAATGGTATTTAGATTCGGCGGGAGACTTACTGTAATACTCTACCACATGAGGTTTATTGTCAATTTTATGTAACAGGATCGCTCCATACCCAATACAACTTGCTTCAGTATGCAGCTCTATTGAGTATTGCGGATCGAATATGATTAAAACTGGCGTCTGAGTCAATATAGTTATTATTTTTATTCGTACCTGTTCATGCACTGGTAACCAAACAAAGTCAGTGTTTTTCTTAGATGTGAAAAGATACAGAGGTTTAAGTGTTTGGGAGAAATTTAACACAAATTGCCTAAAATATGTGGCTAAACCAATGAACTGTCTTAACTGTGAGACATTTTGGGGTGGTGGTAGTGCTTTTAAAGCTTGAATTTTTCGTGAATTTGGCCTGACTTTTCCGATGCTTATTTCAAATCCGAGATACTCTATTTTTGTGGTGAGAAAGGAACACTTAGTGACATTAAATGAAAACCCAGCCTTACTTAATGTCTCCAATACTCTCTGCAATCTAACTAGCGCATCTTCTTTGCTTTCTGCTATTATGAGAACATCATCAATATACACAATTGCATAAGCATAAGCTAAAGCTCCTAAGGCCTTCATTATAGCCCGCTGGAACACAGATGGTGCGTTCTTCAAACCAAACGGCATTGTCAAGAACTCGTATTGACCCTCTGGCGTTACAAATGCAGTTCGTTCGATTGAGTCCTCATGGACTGGGATTTGGTAAAAGCCGCTTGCCATATCTATGCACGAAAAATATTTAGCACCCCGAAGCCTAGCAATTTGGTCTGAGATGAGGGGCAATGGATACTTGTCAGCCAATGTGTTTTCGTTTAGCATGCGATAGTCCACACACAGTCGATCGGTGCCATTTTTTTTTTAACTAGCATCATGGGACTAGCGAAAGGTGAACAGCTTTGCCGAATAATCTTAGCTTTTAGTAATTCGTCAACTTTACCCCGCACTTTGTTTTTCTCTTCTTGACTAAGCCTATATACCCGCCGTTGTACAGTCTTTTGCTGATCTATTAATCTAAATTCCAACTGCCCTGTGGTGACCCTAGTCTTTAGAATTTTTTTCAAGGCTGCCTTATCATGATCATCAAGTTCATGATTTGATTCTATGACATCTTCGTAATTGGTAATTACTAGCGATTCTACTCTTTTGGTTGTGTAAATTTGAAATTTGTCAGCGTCCATGGTTACGCCAAAGCCGTGGCCTAAAATTTCACGACCAATTAGTACATACGTCATATTTCAAATACTTGTCCATAATAACATATAAAAAAATCTCAAAATAACATTGATCAATATTTATATTACATAATAGTTATTGAGTACTACATATTGAATCATTACTTATGCCGTTCAATTTAACAATGTTATAAATTCTTTTACCACTTAATTTATCGACGACGCTTTCCTTAACCAAGGAACATTCAGCGCCAGAGTCGAAGCAAAATGGAACAGACTCACTGGTTGAACTTCTTATTGTTCCTGATGGTGGAGCTACAGTACATATGTCAACACGTTTCTCGTTTACTCGGTCGTTTCCTCGTGATCGTCCTTTTGGACACGCGGATGCTAAGTGCCTCGTCGCATTTGAAACATTTGACTGTCGACCGGTCTTTTGATCCTTGCGTTGAACTTCCGTTGTGGCTCTTTCCTTGATTTTGTGTCCTCTGCCGAGCACGACATTCGGCATATTTATGTCCAGACTTTCCACAATAATTGCATTTTACTTGAGAGAGATACTTTTTACGCTCCGGGCCGGTTATAGATGCGTCGTCATCAAGAATCCGTTTTTTAAAAGTGTGTGCTTGTAGTTGTTGTTGCATGTCATTTCGGGTTTTAATATTGTTTGTAAAAACCCAGCTTGATAATTTGTCATCAATTTGTGCCATGTGGGCCAGAGCTAGTGAAACCGCAATTTCCTCCAGATCAATAGATTTAAATTTTGACATACATAAGTAAGGTGACAATTCGGCTCCCATATTCAGTGTAACTTTCTCCAGACTTTGGTCGCCCGTTAAAAATTTTCATTATTGCGGCAGCAGACGTCTCGATGCCAACAAAGCGTTGGACGAAAAGTTCTTTAAATTGTGGCCATGTGATGCCAGCAAAGCATATTTGGGACAGCCATTGTGATGCGCCTTAGCGTCTTACTTAAAGTTATCATCAGGCTGCTACTGCATCTGCACCAGCTCCCTCAGGATAAAATTTTGGCAGAGTTATATGTTCTCCTTTTTCGTCAGTTGCCGATGTTTTTGGTGTCTGCATTTTTTTTATGATCTCCATTAGGTTGTTGTTTTGCACTTGTAAAGCTGCCAAGTATGCATCGGTGATATTTGTAGGCAAAGCAGATACTACTTCTGATGTCGCAGCGTGATTACTTGCTTGTGTCGGATCTGCCATGTTGACTCACTAACTTTACGAGTGGAGCGAAATCCAACTTGCGTGTGCAACCGTCTGCATAAGACTGCCCGCATTTTCTACTCACGCATCGATCTATGCTTTACACACGCTAGCTGGACTACACTCGGCGACAGCGCGACAACGCAGTCGCCTCACTCTTCTTGGTATTTTGGCGCCAGTCATATTCTTCGTTGTAGTCAAATTCTAAGAATGATTTCACAATATACCAAACTCATTGTACAGATCCGTCTTGCGAGCGCAGTGGTCAACCTCTGTTAATAATGTGACATACATGTACAGTGGTCAAAATACAGTCATAATGCGACATATATATGTAAGAATGAATAATGTGCATATCCCGGACCGGCCTCCAATCTTGTGGAGTCGGTTTGCTTCGTTCGTTTTAAATAAAACACTCTCGGTACATTGTCATTATTATATGCATAGAAAGTAATGTAGATAACGTTTATTAAATATTGTTCGCACAAATCAAACTTAGTTTATATTTTAACATTCATTTTAATTGTTTCGTTCACTTCTTTTAGACTTATTTCTTTGCGATCACACGCGTCTGTACGCACTCAATTATCAACTCTTACTCTACTTATTTTACTGCGCTCGCTCACTAGCTCACTAACTCCTAGTTCATTCGCTCATTTTTGTAGTTCGCTGTTAATTCTATGTTAGTTTTTGTTTCTTACAGCTATGTTAATACTGATTTTCCCACATTCGGCCATCCTACATTCATAATCGTCCCGATTATGGTCGCCACTCCTTCATGTATTCTGCCACAGCATTTGTTTTGTTAGGCCCCTCATCCTCACCAACTTTCTCTACCGCATACCTGCCATGCCTTAGCTTTCTTACGACTTTGTATGGCCCTAGATATTTCTTCTTTAGCTTTAAGCCTGGACCAAACTGTGTCCGCTTGATAGCAACCAAATCATTAATATCATATTCTTTCTCGTTCGTTCTATTCTTATCAAATGCCTTACGGTTCTCTGCCTGAATACTTGCTATATTTTCCTTAGCTACTCTACGGATTTCGTCCTTCTCTTCCTGTAACTCATTTAGCACATCTTCATCTAAAATGTCTTTGAGCTGTTTGTCATACTTTGTCCTCATTTCCAATCCTGTTAAAATTCTGAAAGGCGATATTTTCGTGCTTCTGGGGGGTGATGAATTAATAAACTGTTGAACTCTACCTACACTCTTATACCAGGCTTTAGAATCTTCAGCGCAAAGCTTGGTCAACAAAGAAATAACAATTCGGTTTATGCGCTCTACCTGACCATTTCCCCTTGGTACTCCAGTTGCAATCAGCAAATGCTTGATATTATTCGATTCACAATAGCTCTCAAATGAACCTGAAGTGAATGCAGTTCCACGATCAGTAACAATGCAACTAGGATCACCAAAAATTTCAGCTTGTCTCTGCAAACGATCAATAGCCTCTTCCGAACCTGTGCTTTTAGTAGGATACAACCATACGAACTTAGAGAATGCGTCAACTACTACCAAAATATGATTGTATAACTTTTTGGTTAAATCCATAGGACCAACGTGGTCAATGTGGTACGTTGTTAACGGCTTGTCTCCCTTGTCGATAACGTTCAAGAATCCTTCCTTACGCCCTGCTTTAGTATCACTCATTATACACTCAAGACATGATTTAACAATATTTCCAACCTTTTCCGAAACCTGTGGTATAAAATATTCCCTCTCTATTAGATCGACTGTCTTTTTCACTCCAAAGTGTCCTTGCCGGTGAGCCAACGTAATAATTTCCTTTTCCTTACTGACGGGTATTACAATTAATTCCTTAAGGGGATCCTTGCATAACACGCCATTCTGCATATAAAAGTCGTCGTACACACCCTGTTCTAACAATTTAATGACAAAAGCGGTCCAATTATCAGAAACCTGAGCCTGTACAATCCTGTTTCTCAAAGAATCTTGCATCAAAAGACAATGCACTCTGCTAAGAGCGTCAACGTGCTTCATTTTCGTGCCCGAACGATGCTCTACTGTGTACTCAAAGTCTTGCAAGAAAATTGCCCAACGAGCAACTCTCAACGGACGTCTTTTTTGTTTAATGTCATGGCAAAGGCATTGCAATCAGTGACAATGGTAATCTTCATGCCCAGTACATAAACTCGCCACTTCTTAAGAGCTTGCACAATAGCCAAAACCTCCAACTCATACGACGGATATTTCTCTTCTGCTGCACTAGTCTTACGGCTCATGTACTCCACTGGGTGAAAACTTTGATCTTCTGAGTCTTTCTGCAATAACATCCCGCCATAGCCATGCATACTCGCATCACAATGGATCTCTGTAACGGCTTTTGGATTAAACAATCGTAACAACGGTGGATTCGATAAACAAGTCTTCAGTTGATTAAACGATGCTAACTGTTCATTACCCATTTTAAACGTAACGTCTTGGCGCATCAAATTAGTCAATTGTTTAGCAATCACTGCAAAATCCTTGACAAATCTGCGGAAATATGAAGTAAGGCCCAAATAACGCTGAAGCATCTTACTATTTCCTGGTACTGGAAAGTTTTCTACTGCCGAAGTTTTTTCCTTTGATGGCTTAATTGTCGAATTTTCAATTATATACCCCAGAAACTGAACCTTACGCATCAAAAATTGACATTTGGCCCACTTTATCTTTAAACCCGATATTCTTGCCAAACTCAAAACTCTCTGTAGCTTCTCTAAGCCCTCCTTTTCGTCAATCGATGGTATTATAAGGTCATCCATATACAAAAGCACATTGATCCTCAATCAAGGGTCTTAGAACAGCGAAAATGTATCTCATGAACACGGCTGGGGAATTACTAATTCCAAATGGCACAAAATTAAACTCGTATTGGCCGCTTTGTGTCACAAACGAGGTGAACTTACGCGATTCCTCCGATACAGGAACGTGAAAGAACCCGTTACACAAATCTAACGTAGTAAAGACATTTCCCTTTTGCAATTTATGCAACACATCATCGATTAAGGCTGTTGGAAAATTGTCTCGCACTATTTTTAAATTCAACTGCCTATAATCACAACACAATCTGTGCTTGCCATCTTTCTTCGAAACCAAAACCACAGGGGAAGCGTATTCGGAAACACTATTTCGAATGATCCCTTCTACCATCCAATCCTGTACTTGCTTATTCACTTTCTCCTGATCAGCATAGGACAAACGTCTGGGTTTATGAAAAACTGGAATATCATCAGTTACTATAATTTTCATCTCTACTGGACTTTTATCTGGTTTAATTGGTTCATAACTTTTAATTAAACTTAGAACTCTCTCCTTGTCTTCTTTTAGCAAATGTGCTAAATCTATCTCTGAGTTTCCATAAAAAGTGTCTACTGCCACCATCTGCTGTAAAGCTTCCTGCAAATCTGCTGCTTCTGACCCTAAAGCAATTTCGTCTGTCTGGATACCATCATCTGACAATTCTTGATTCTTGCAACAAAAGGTTGCTCCGTTCTTGCCCATCTTCACATCCACAAACTCAAAAACATCGTTGCCAATAACACCATTATAGAGAGTATCCACATCTCGCACTACATGAAAACATATTCTTAATGGAATACGATCCAACTGTGTGTCAATTACAAACGATCCTAAAGTGTAAATCTTGGAATGCCCTATACCAACGAGCTCTTTAATATCTGTGTTCAACTTGACAGAATAGGCTTTCTTATAGGAACTCTCACTTATTGTACAGATATCACTGCCTGTATCTATAATGGCTGATATGGTCTGGTTACCAATTTGAACATCCTTGAAAACTCTGTTAAACATCGACTGTACCACCTGTATGTTAGCCTTCGCTTTCTTATCAGAATTCTCTACTTTCATAGGTGTAGCATCGCATTGATTTGCCTTATGCCCTGGCCTATGACATTTAAAGCAAACTGGTTCTTTTCCGCAATTTCTGGCTAAATGATCTTTGTCTCCGCATTTATAGCATCTAAACTCTTTTTTTTGCACTACCTGAACTTTCTGCTTTCTCTTGTTTTACTTTTGGTTTATTTTCCACACTTGCAGACATCTTTGCATAAACATTCAGTTTCTCTTTTAACTCTTTTAAATCATTTGCTTGATATAGTACCATCTTGTTATGTTTCGAATCCTGAATACCCTCTATAATATACTAAATAATGCTCTCTTCGTCTAGATTAGATTTTTTAGCAATACCTTTCATTGTATAATAGTATTCTATTAACGATTCATTCTGCTTCTTCTTCCTGTTCTCGAGCTGTTTATGTATCTGCTTGGCTGTCAATTTTACAGTAAACTCCTCAGCTAAAGCCTCTTTCAGCGTTGCCCAATTCGTAAGACCATCTTGACTGTTTACAAACAACTTAGCTGCTCCCTTTAACAACTGTCGCCCATATATGAATTTCTGCAAATCGTTCCACTTTACAGTCACGGCAATACTTTCGAAGTCTGTCAGCCAATCGTTTACATTGCTTTCATTACTGCCGTCAAAATCCGCTAACGAATCTTGGATATCTTTCAGTGTGAACGTCATTGTGTTTGTTATCACTGGCTCTACTGTATCCTCTAAATTTTCAGCTACAGAATCTTCGTACACTGATTCGTTGAGATTATCTATTCCAAAATGAGTCAACAAACGATTTTGTAATTGCTGCTTACGTCCCTGTAATGGTAAACCTAACCCTCTAAGCTTGTCTTTTAACTCTAGTAGTGCTAATCGTGTGATCTCCTCTTGCAGCATTTTAACACTTGATTAATTGGAAAAGAATGAACATTTACCTTAATGTGTAAATAAAAATCAATATCTTAACCTCTTAATACCTCAATACTATACTTATGCCAAACTTATTAATTGCGTTTCGTCGAAGTCTTCTCTTTCCATTCGTCGTCACTCGTCTGCGTAGCAATCACGCCTCTATTGTTGTTGTTGTTGCCGTCGTACACAATTCTCTGCCTTGCATATACACACACGCAGCTCGTGTGTATACCCTCTGCTTCGTTTACATCGATTTTGTTTTATCCGTTATACGCACTCGTACACTTTTCGTCTCTGCTTCGTTTTACGCCTTCCACAAACTTAGCGTCGCAAAATCTCCAGCATAGTTTTCGCACCGTATTTTTTTTTATTAATAAAAATAAATTTTTTCTTTTTTTTCTTAAACTTTTATTTTTTTTTCTTTTTTTTTTCTTTTTCCTTTTTTTTCTTTTTATTTTTATAATTTATCTTTTCTTTCTTGTTTTTTTTTTCTATCTTCTATTTCCTGCTCCCCTCTTTTTTTGGTTGTTTTCCTTCGTATCTTCGCCTTTTGCGCGCATTAGCTTATTTCGTCACGACGCGTAACTTGTCACAATGCATATGTATGTCGGAGCATTGGTAGCATTATTTGAATTTAGTACAGCAACATGAATATTGTGTGTGTCAAAATTGTAATAAAGAAGAATAGAGAAAACAGAACAACCGTCATTGCTGTCTTGTATTCTTTATATCACCGAGAGTCGGCGAGAGGACTAACTGTAAATCCTCTCACTGAGTGAGACCCGTGCCTACGTGTTTGGTGTATTGCCTCTTCCGTTGGTTCGTTCTGTGTACATCACTCGAAGGAGTGTGTGAGCGAGACTGGACTGGCTATTTGCGGTGTGTGCGAATGAGCAGGATGGCAAGTGTGTCATGAGCAAGCTGCGCAACGGATTTTGGCGACGAGCGAGCGTGCATGAAAAGAGAGAAGGCAGTCTTGGGAGAATATTCGTAGTACACAGACGATATTTTTGTGAAACGACTACAAGTGGAACGATGGCACCAACGAAGGGAACGGGGCTCGCTGCTCGAGGTGCTAAGAACACTGAAGCAATTGACGCTTCGACATCAGAAGTGGGATTCGACCCTCCTAACTCTGAGTTGCGACAAATTTTGGAGCAACAAAATAGAAATTTTATGGAGTTGCTGCGAACAGTGCAGGCTAGCGCAGCGCCTCGTGAGCCAAAGACGGTGTTTTTACCAAAATACAATCCCGAAGCTGCTGGCGCCGATCCATGTGCTTGGAGTATTACGGCCGACATGATTTTTACTGATAACCCACTTGAGGGTAGTGCACTTGTGATTGCTCTCAGCAAAGCTTTGGAGGGCAATGCATCTCAATGGCTTTCACAGATCTGTTTTCCTGGCATGACTTGGGTTGAATTCAAGCAACTATTTACGCAAAGATTTGTCGGCGTAGAAACAGCTGCAGCAACACTTCTCAAGCTGCTAGAAGGACGCCCAGGGATTGGAGAGTGCATGTCGTCGTATGCAAGCCGCCTAGTCACTTCGCTAATGACGAAAATGAAAAATATGGAGCGCGAGGAATTGTTGGTGTCAGTTGTACTTGCGCATACTGCGCAACTGGACAGCAGACTGAAAAAGCTTGTGTGCACCACAAACATCAAGTCGCGTAGCGAATTGCAGCAACAGTTGCAGGTATACGAAATCGGGCAGCGTCAAGAGACTTCGAAGGCAGACACAACTTTGGGGCCAGAAAGGAAGAAGCAGAAATTTTCAAACATCATTTGCCATTATTGTGGAAAGTCAGGGCACAAAATCGCAGACTGCCGCCAGAAGAAAAGTCGGGAATCA
This sequence comes from Zaprionus inermis, assembly GCA_018151445.1. Classification (NCBI taxonomy): domain Eukaryota; kingdom Metazoa; phylum Arthropoda; class Insecta; order Diptera; family Drosophilidae; genus Zaprionus; species Zaprionus inermis. The sequence goes on along the minus strand of JAECXD010000589.1, from coordinate 19,825 downwards.
CAATCATCGGGGAGCGGGCATGCTGGAGGCGTTGGTATGAAGCCAAAAGAGCAAAAGTCGAACGTAATATGCTATAAGTGTGGACAGGCTGGACACATTTCTACTGGGTGCTCTTTGATTGGACAAAGCACTGAAAAGAGAGTTAACATATGTTCGGTAATGGAACCAAAAGGTGTGCTCGTTCATTCTGGTGAGTTCGTTGATTTTTGCTTTGATTCCGGAGCCGAGTGTTCACTCATTAAGGAAAGCGCTGCTGGGAAATTCTCTGGAAAAAGACTTCATAATGTAGTAATGCTTAAGGGTATTGGAAACGATTCTGTATGTAGCTCTACGCAAATTTTGACCAATGTTACCATTAATGACTTTATCCTGGAAATGTTATTTCATGTCATTATGGACAAGTACTTGAAACACGATATCATGATAGGCAGGGAGATTTTAAGTCAAGGTTTCGGAGTGACGATTGAGTCAGACAGATTCTGCATTTATAAAGTAAAACTGATTAATGTTGTAACTGAACCCAAAACATATGAAAATTGTATTAACGAAAATGTAGAGTTGAATGAAGCTGACAAGAGCCGTTTAATAAACGTCTTGAAACCATACATGCAACACTTTATCTCAGGAGTTCCAAAGACACAAGTTAACACAGGTCAGTTAGAAATTCGTTTAATAGATCCAAATAAAACGGTACAAAGGCGACCATATAGGCTTAGTGTAGATGAGAAGCAAACTGTTCGTGCAAAGATTGACGAGTTGTTGACGGCAAATATTATAAGACCGAGCTGTTCCCCATTTGCGAGTCCAATTTTATTGGTAAGAAAGAAAAACGGAACTGATCGCTTATGCGTCGACTATAGAGAGCTAAACGCTAATACAGTGTCGGATAAATTCCCATTGCCTCTTATCTCGGATCAAATTGCAAGGTTGCGTAGGGGAAGGTATTTTTCTTGTCTGGACATGGCCAGCGGATTCTACCAAATACCTATTCACCCAGATTCGATAGAGCGTACGGCATTTGTTACACCGGAAGGGCAGTTCGAATTTGTGGCAATGCCGTTTGGTTTAAAGAATGCTCCGTCTGTGTTTCAGCGGGCAATAATAAAAGCGTTGGGGCCACTTTCGTATTCGTATGTTGTGGTTTACATGGATGATGTATTGGTCGTGGCCGAAACTAAAATGGAGGCAATTTCAAGATTACAGACAGTCATAGAAACTCTCATTCAAGCTGGATTCTCATTTAATTTCGAAAAATGTACATTTTTAAAATCAAAAATTGAGTATCTCGGTTACGAAGTAGAGGCAGGTGAGCTTAGACCTAATCCTCGAAAGTTGCAGGCATTAGTTGAATTGCCACCTCCGCAAACGGTCACGCAGCTAAGACAGTTTATTGGACTAGCATCATACTTTCGACAATTCGTTCCAAAATTCTCTGAAACCTTAAAGCCTCTATTTTGTCTTACTTCTAAAGACAATAATAGTTTTGATTGGAAGGAAAATCATGAAGCAGTGAGAAAGGAGATAATCTTTGCATTGACCCGTAGCCCGGTATTAACAATTTTCGATCCACAATATCCGGTTGAGCTTCATACAGATGCTAGCTCTGTGGGCTATGGTGCGATACTCATGCACAAGATAAACGATAAAAACCATGTTATTGAGTACTACAGTAAATGTACAACCCCAGCAGAGTCAAGGTATAATTCATATCTTTTGGAAACCCTGGCAGTATTTAACGCAGTGAAATATTATCAACATTATTTGAAGGGTATCAAGTTTACAGTATATACCGACTGTAACTCTTTAAAGGCAAGTCAACAAAAGATTGAGTTAGATGACAAGGTATATCGATGGTGGTTGTATTTACAATCTTTTGAATTCGATATTGTGTATAGGAAGGGAAAACGCATGGCGCATGCGGACTTCCTCTCAAGAAACCCGATAACGAAAAAGTTACAGTTTGCTGCCAAAGCTCCTGAAATGCGTGTAGATTTAACTGAATTGAGTGACACCTGGCTTATAGCTGAACAGCAGCGAGATCTCGAAATAACATCTTTAATCTCTAAACTACAAAACAATGAATTGAACGAGAGTCTTGCTAGTACGTATGAGTTAAGAGCTGGTTTGCTGTATCGTAAAAATTCAGAGGAATGGTAGAACCCGTTGGTTACCTGTAGTTCCAAGGTCTTATAGGTGGGCTGTCATTCACCACATTCACGAGGCTATAATGCACCTTGGTTGGGAAAAGACTCTTGACAAAGTGTATAGCTGTTACTGGTTTGTAGGAATGACGAAATACGTACGAAAGTTCGTTGACAACTGCATCACGTGCAAACTATCGAAACCACAATCTGGGAAAATACAACAAGAAATGCATCCGATTCCTAAAATCGAAATACCCTTTCATACGGTACATATAGACATCACGGGTAAACTAAGTGGCAAGAACGACCAAAAAGAGTATATTATAGTCCTTATAGATGCGTTTACAAAATACGTTTATTTACACCATACTCTGAAGATAGATGCAGCCAATTGTATAGTATCAGTGAAGGCAGTTATTTCCTTGTTTGGTGTTCCATCCCGTATCATAGCAGATCAGGGACGATGCTTTGCGGGATCTGAGTTTAAGGAGTTTTGCTCTGTGCATAATATCGAGTTGCATTTAATTGCCACAGGAGCTAGTCGAGCGAATGGACAGGTCGAGCGGGTAATGAGTACCCTTAAAAGTTTACTAACGGCGGTGGAGATAGGCCAACGTTCGTGGCAAGAGGCATTAAAAGAGGTTCAGTTAGCAATAAATTGCACAATCAATCGGGTCACTAAGTTTAGTCCGTTACAGCTTTTAATTGGAAAAGACGTAAGACCATTAGGGATGCTATCGAATATTGTTGAAGAAAAATATGATAATCTACAGAACCTAAGAGCACAAGCAAAAGTTAATATAGAAAGTAATGCTAATTATGATAAGGAAAGAAGCGATAGAAGTAAGGCAAACGTTGTAAAGCATAAAGTGGGTGATCATGTTCTGCTCAAGTGCGAAGAAAGAAATCAGACCAAACTAGATCCCAAATTTAAAGGCCCGTTTGTTATAACCGAGTTACTTGAAGGAGACCGATATTGTTTGAAGTCATTAACAAGCAAGCGAACCTACAAGTATCCTCATGAGTGTTTGAGGGCGTTACCGGTCGAGACAGTTTCTGCGGAGATGGATGAGGATATGATGAGTGGTGGCGTTGAAACAGACGCAAATGGTGGCGTTGAAACATACGCAAGAGACAGTGCCAGTGAGGGTACTAGCGTTGAAACAGACGCAATTGGTACCAGTGAGGGTACAAGTGGCGTTGAAACATACGCGAGAGACAGTGCCAGAGAGGGTACTGGCGTTGAAACAGACGCATAAAGGTGTAACGTCATAATCCAAGAGGCCTCTTCGAGAAACATAGGTAGACTTGGTGCGCTATCTGGACATTCATCTGTATGATTTGAATATCAAATTAGTTGTAAAGATTATGTTTTGAATTGATTTTAAGAAAGAGGAAGAAATACTTGAGCAGGGCATATCAACATGAATTGCTAAATTTGTACACGAGGACGTGTAAAAGTCAGGATTGGCCGTGTCGGAGCATTGGTAGCATTATTTGAATTTAGTACAGCAACATGAATATTGTGTGTGTCAAAATTGTAATAAAGAAGAATAGAGAAAACAGAACAACCGTCATTGCTGTCTTGTATTCTTTATATCACCGAGAGTCGGCGAGAGGACTAACTGTAAATCCTCTCACTGAGTGAGACCCGTGCCTACGTGTTTGGTGTATTGCCTCTTCCGTTGGTTCGTTCTGTGTACATCACTCGAAGGAGTGTGTGAGCGAGACTGGACTGGCTATTTGCGGTGTGTGCGAATGAGCAGGATGGCAAGTGTGTCATGAGCAAGCTGCGCAACGGATTTTGGCGACGAGCGAGCGTGCATGAAAAGAGAGAAGGCAGTCTTGGGAGAATATTCGTAGTACACAGACGATATTTTTGTGAAACGACTACAAGTGGAACGATGGCACCAACGCGGGGGGGTAAAAAAACTTAAAAAAATTGCCCTTTGACATGTATAAAAACTTTTTCTATACTGCAACACAATTGATGTTTGTGTACAATAATTTACACTTTTTTGGTTAAATGAACGGGGCTCGCTGCTCGAGGTGCTAAGAACACTGAATTTTTTTTTTTTTTTTTTTTTTTTTTTTTTTTTTTTAAATTTTTTTTTTTTTTTTTTTTTTTTTTTTTTTTAATTTTTTTTTTTTTTTTTTTATTTTTTTTCCAAAAAAACTTATTTATATTTTACATTCATTTTATTGTCTTTTTTTTATTTATTTCTTTGCGATCAACGCTTCGACATGAATTTTTTTTTTTTTAAAAAAATTTTTTTTTTTTTTTTTTTAAATTTTTTTTTTTTTTTTTTTAAAATAAATTCCCCCCCCAACCCCCATTTTTTTTAAAAAAAAAAATATTTTTTTTCCCCCCCCCCCCCTTTTTTTTTTTGGTTTTTTTTTTTTTTTTTTTTTTAAAAAAAAAATTTTTTGTATTTTTTTTTTTTTTAAAAAAAAAAAAAATTTTTTTATTTTTTTTTTTTATTATTTTTTCAAAAAATAAAATTTTTTTTTTTTTTTATTATTTTTTTTATTTTTTTTTTTTTCTTTTTTTAACTTATTTCTTTGCGATCACACGCGTCTGTACGCACTCAATTATCAACTCTTACTCTACTTATTTTACTCCGCTCGCTCACTAGCTCACTAACTCCTAGTTCATTCGCTCATTTTTGTAGTTCGCTGTTAATTCTATGTTAGTTTTTGTTTCTTACAGCTATGTTAATACTGATTTTCCCACATATATATTCATTCACATACGTTAAAGGAGAGGTAGACTGACCCAGGTACCACCAGTATTGAGCCGTGGCAAGTATTAGTAGTGTACAGTTGCATTGAACGTGCGCTGCTGTTTGCCAAGGAATCAATCACCTTCACTCCCCTTCATTCCCCTTCCCACTCCGCGCTGAAGTGTCTATTACCTATGTACACATGTATGACTATCTATGTATGTGCACATACATATGTTAGAGACAGACACCATCCCAGCTGACGAAGGCAATGAAGGGCTCTTTGTTGTTAATGTCGATAATGATGTGACATACATGAACCTACATATTGGAACATCAACAATAGCACAACTACAGCCGCAGCCAAAAGCTGCATCTCTAAAGAATCGGCTCGATATCTTTACTTGACATTTTCATGGGGTCATTTTCTGCACGTTGTAAGCTATTAACTTGCCCATACTTCCGTTCCCCAACCAGTTATAGTTCCCGTTTTTAAGCTCATCAATCCCTTAACAGCCGTTTCTCAAATTTATGACGTTTTCATGCAAATTGCAAACGTAGAAAACGAGGATGAACACCTTTTTATTTACCCAGCAAACCATTTTTTAATGTTCATATGCATATTTTTCATTCGTCAGCACTTTTTAAAGAAACCTCATAATAGTAGCTTCTCCATTTTGCACTCATTACGCTGAAAACATGTATGTATGTGTGTCTCAGCTATATTCATATATCTGCATTTATAGCGACTCGGCTGAATATCAATTAAGCGACGCTATTAAACTCCGCAGTTTTTATACCCGCTACTCGAAGAGTATAAGGGTATTATAGCTTTGTACCAACCGAAAATGTTTGTAACAGGCAGAAGGAGACATCTCCGACCCCATAAAGTATATATATTCTGAATCAGCATGAACTGCCGAGTCGATATAGCCATGTCCGTCTGTCTATCTGTCTGTCCGTCCGTTTGAAAACCTAGATCTCAGCTATTATAAGAGCTAGACCTACAAAATTTGGAAACAATATGTGTTAATTCTGCACGCAGATCAAGTTTATTTTGGATTTTCGCCACGCCTCCATCCGCCCTGCGGATGATTTGTAGCTACAAATATAGCTTTACAGCAATAATTTTTTTATACACATAAAAACCACCATGCGGGCGTGTTGCGAAAGTTTCAATAAGATCGGCTGATAAATAAGAAATATATTCAAGAAATAGTATTGCCCTCTGGCCATGTGCTTATGTCGGTTTTTCCTAATGTTAGTTCCCGAGTTCAATTCTAGCAGCAGGCAACTTTTTTTTTAATTATGTGCACTTAAAATAATCATAATGCAATTTCATCGGTCATTGCGTAAGAAATGCAGTGGCCGAGTGGTGATGGTAGCTGACTGTTAAGCGAGAGGTTTGGAGTTCAACTCTTGGGTGCGACGGCGACCAAGTTATATTTTTTTTTCGTATATTATATTTTTTTTATTTTACAGTGTGGTGCAAAATTTTAAAGAAGTTTTTAAAAACGAACAACAAATCAAATTAGATATGTTGAGATGTATTGTGAGGCACCATATATGTAGGCGTCTCTTTCACACATGCATAATTTAAAGCCCTCTGCTGAGTTATAACTGCAAAGTAATAACAGCAAAGGGCAATAGCCAATAAAAATCGAGTGGAACTTGCATAGGCAAAAAAATTAGAGACGAAAGAAATAAAAAGCAAGAACACATTGTTCGCAATTGGCACGTGTTTTTCCGAAGAGTTGGGTCGAGTACGCTCGACTGTAGCCTTTCCGACTTGTTTATTTTAAGTTTTTAGTACATTTAAAGCCACTTAGAATCGAAAGAGACATTGAGCAGCAATGCAAAAAAACAAACGACAAATCTAATTAGATATGTTGGGATGTATTGTGAGGCAGCATATATGTATGTATAGGCGTCTCTTTCACACATGCATAGTTTAAAGCCCTTTGCTGAGTTATAACTGCAAAGTAATAAAAGCAAAGGGCAACATCCTATAAGAATCGAGTGCAACCTGCATAGGCAAAACAAATTAGAGACGGAAAGAAATAAAAAGCAAGAACACATTGTTCACATCTGGCACGTGTTTTTCCGAACAGTTGTAGCGGATATATCACAGTCGAGAATGCTCGACTGTAGCCTTTCCGACTTGTTTTATATGTTATTCGTTTATTAATTGATTGAACGTCAGCCTTGCTCTTTCACGTGTTTACTCTTTTCGTCGTCCACGAGAACTCTTTCTCTTAGTTAAACTTTATGATCGTTCGTTATGATCGTTGTTAATAAATTGATTGAGCGTCAGCCTTGCTCTCACACGTCTTAACTCTTCGCGTCGTTCATAAAAACTCCCTGCTCTTTCTCTTCTTCTTCTACGTCGTTGCCAGTCCGTCGACTGTTACTTAGGCCATCTGACTCGGCGTTGCCAGATCATTCCCACAACTCGGCCATCCTACACTGCATTCGCCTCGAATGCGTCATCGTGCATGCTCATTCAGGGCTTCATATATTCAGTACACGTCGTCGTCCTCTTTGGTCCATCGCTAAATGCTGCATCTTTGATTACGTCGTAAGTGTGATTCGTCTTTACGTTGATGATTTTGTACAGGACTGGTATTTGGGTTTCAGCTTAAGTCCACCACCAAGTTGCGTACGCTTGATGGCTACTAGCTCTCCCAGCTTGTATGTGTTGGCCGTCTTACGTCGTAAATTATACGTGTGTCTATTCTCATTCTGCATTTTAATAATTCTCTGCTTGGCTTGTAGTCGGATTTCATCTCGGTTGTCATTAAAAATCTGGGTCATCTCGTCGTGTATAATTCTTTATATATCTACATCAGCTTTTGTCCGCATCTAGGTACCAATAAGGAGTTCGAATGGCGTCTTCTGGGTATATTTTGTTAAACCATATCAACAAATTTGTACCATTTGCAGGGGTCGTCTACAGCAAGCTTAGCTAAGACAGGTACTATGATCGCATTGAGCCTCTCCACTTGTCCGTTAGCACGTGGTAATCCTGTTGTAACTACGTGGTGTTTGATTCCTTCATCTTCGCAGTATTGCTTAAACTCTTCAGAAGTGAAAGCAGCTCCTCGGTCGGAAATTATAAGCATTGGGTTCTCAAAGGTCATACTCTGCGTCTTAAGTATTTTCGTAACTGCAATCGGTGCCGTCGTCTTTGTAGGCTACAACAAACAGAACTCGGTACATCCATCTATTATGGCAAGTATGTGCCATGTTTCCCTTCTTGCACATAAACCCAGCCTCTTAGGCTTCACATCAAAACTTCTTAATTGGATTGTGAGTTATCTGAATGGCAGAATCCAAAGAGTTATCATTAAAAATGTTTTTTCACACCTTCTTCATGCCACATGTGGCGATCCTCAGCGTAGCCATCTAGGCCCCCTCCTTTTTACGCTTTTCATCAATGACCTCCCTTTGGTCATACATAACTCCCGTACTCTCATGTATGCAGACGATGTAAAGCTTTGTTATCAATTTAAAGATGACTACTGCCACTCTTACTTACAAGCCGATCTAAACAGTTTTTATTTCTTATACCTGAACAGCTCCAAATGCAAGCTGATGACATTCTATTGAGCCAGTCCAAAGTACGTTTCCTGCACTCTTTGTGGTTGTGTCTTAGAAAGAATTACTCTAGTTGATGATCTTGGGGTCCATTTTGTCCGAACATATGGTCAATAAAGCCATGGATGTGCTTGGCTTTATTAAGAGATGGGCTAAGGAGTTTGACGATCCTTATGTAACAAAGACCCTCTACACCTCACTTGTTCATCCAATTCTGGAATATGCATCATGCGTATGGTGTCCCCAGTACACTACTCACAAAAACCGCATTGAATCTGTACAAACAAATTTTTTAATTTTCGCCTTACGAGGCCTTAACTGGGACGTAAATTTAAGACTTCCTTCCTATGGCACTAGACTTCTACTACTTAACTTACCTTCTCTAGCTAATCATGCTGGGTGTAGTATTTATTAATAACCTCATCTAAGGTGACATTTACAGTGTTGACCTGGTGAGCCAGCTACACTTTTCTGTCCCTTGTAGATTAACACGTAATTACTTACCACTAACTCTTCCTAATTGTAGGTCGAACTATGCCCTATCACGATCCGTTTAGGGTATTATGTTCGGACTATAATAATCTTTACTTTTTTTTTCTAACGCTTCCTCTGTTGCATTCCTAAAATTTGAAATTTTCTCCTACCTATCTAGAAATTAAGTAATCTTTCCTCGAAATTCTTTTCTATCTCGGTATCTTTGCATGCCCGCGTTCTCTATTTCGCGTTTCGAGTCGTACGTCAGACGACTGTGCCCCTCGGTCGGTTGGGCGGGAGGTGGACATTCGCTGTGTATGGGATCCGCGCGTAACAAGCATCGGCTTGGTTTTGTAAGGACCACTTGATTATACATTCAATGTATCAACGTCAAAAAAAAAAAAAAATCGTAGAACCATGCTGGGTGTAGTATTTATGAATAATCTCATACAAGGTGACATTGACAGCGTTAACCTGGTTAGCCAGTTACACTTTTCTGTCCCTTGCAGATTAACACGTAATTACTTACCACTAACTCTTCCTAATTGTAGGTCGAACTATGCACTTTACGATCCGTTTAAGGTATTATGTTTGTACTTTCTTTTTTCTAACGCTTGCCCTGTTGCAAGCCTAAAATTTGAAATTCTGTCTCACCTATCTAGAAATGATTAATCTTTCCTCGAAATTCTTTACTGTCTTGGTATCTTTGCATGCCCGCGTTCTTTATTTCGTGTTTCGCGTTTCGAGTCGTACGTCAGACGACTGTGCCCCTCGGTCGGTTGGGCGGGAGTTGGACATTCGCTGTGTTTGGGATCCGCGCGTAACAAGCATCGGCTTGGTTTAGCATGGACCACTTGATTATTTATTCATTGTATCAACGACCAAATGTGTTATACTGCTTATGCGTAGATTTCAAAGGTTCAAGAAAGTCTATATGGTATGTCTGAAGTGGCTGTTCATTTTTCGGAATTGGGTTGAGTTCACCTTCCTTATTGCCTTGTTTCCTATTAGACAGAATACAGGGTATACTGTGACTGATATGCTTTTGGATGTTTTCGTCAAGTCTGGGAATATAAAAATCTTTAGCTAAAAGCTCTTTTGTTTTTTTATCTGAAAAATGTCCTCTTTCATGCGCTGGTTTTATGATTTCGTTTTGCATCCCAAGAGGTACTACAATTAACTCATCGTCGTTGACCACTTTGTGCAAAATACCAAATTTCATTAAATATCCGCTGTGTGATGTCTTCTCTGCGAGGATGTCCATAATCGCACGTAATTCGTCGTCTTGATTTTGCACATATTTTATTTTGCTATGTACGGTGTCGTCCTTTATAATCATAATCGGGTGTCGGCTTAAGGCATCGACGTGGCGTATTCGTGTTCCACTCCTGTGTTCAATCTCGTAATTAAATTCCTGTAGCAAGAGAACCCATCGAGCAACTCGTGTAGATAAGAGATTCTTTTTGTCCAACGTTTTAGCAAAGGCGTTACAATCTGTGATAAGCTTGAAACGGATACCTAGAAGATATACACGAAATCTGTTTAGTGCTTCTACAACTGCTAAAATCTCCAAATTATAACTAGCTTTTTATCAGCCTCGGTGTTTTCTTGCTCATACAATATACAGGGTGCATCAAGTCATCGTCAGGCGATTTTTGTAAAAGGACATATCCATATCCTTCCATCGAAGCATCCGTGTGCAGCTCTGTCTCGGTGGTAAATCTTTAAGATAAGATGGTGGTAAATCTTTAAGATAGGCTTCATTGTTATAATTTCTTTTAACTGATAAATTGCTAATAAAGCTTTTTCATCCATTGAATATGAATCTTTGGAAACAACCAACAAGTCCTAGAAAACTCAACAATTCTTTGTTATTTCGTGGTTCTATAAAATTAGTAACGGCTTTTGTTTTTTGGTTTTCAATTATATGGCCAAGGAATTCTATTTTAGTTTTCAGGAAATGACTCATTTTTGACTCATTACCCTTGCAGAGGCTATATTAATTTTAGCCAGAAGTTTGCACCGCACCTTAGGAGACATCTCCGACCCTATAAAGTATATATATTCTGAATCAGCATCACCAGAGGAGTCGAAAAATGGATGTCCGTCTGTCCGTCCGCCCGTCCGTCCGTCTGTTGCAACGCAAACTAGTCTCTCAGTTTTTGAGCTATCTTCATGAAACTTGGCACACATGTAGGCTGTAAATAAGTCGGAACGAGCCAGATCGGACCGATATATCGTATAGCTGTCATAGAAGCTATCGGCCGATTTTCGTTGTTTTTCAAGATATTGCAACAAGATTTGGCAAATCCTATTCTTATTACGTTCTTAATGTGCTGTCAAAATTGTATCAAAATCGGACCACTATAACATATAGCTGCCATAGGAACAATCGGCTGAAATCAGGGTTTTTGTATGCAAACCTGTTTTGTTTTTGGAAATACCGCACATTATCAATACTTTTTAATGTTATACAGTAACCCGCCCTTAGTTTTTCCATTTAAATATATCAGACGTTTATATTCTATAGCTTTTATAGGAACAATCAGTCAGTCCGTCTGTCTGTTGCAACTCAAATTAGTCCCCCAGTTATTGAGCTATCTTCATGAAACTTGGCACACAAGCTTCTTATTGCTGTAGGCTGTAAATAAGTCGGAACGAGCCAGATCGGACCGATATATCGTATAGCTGTCATAGAAGCTATCGGCCGATTTTTGTTGTTTTTCAAGATATTGCAACAAGATTTGGCAAATCCTATTCTTATTACGTTCTTAATGTGCTGACAAAATTGTATCAAATCGGACCACTATAACATATAGCTGCCATAGGAACAATCGGCTGAAATCAGGGCTTTTGTATGCAAACCTGTTTTGTTTTTGGAAATACCGCACATTATCAATACTTTTTAATGTTATACAGTAACCCGCCCTTAGTTTTTCCATTTCAATATCTCAGACGTTTATATTCTATAGCTGTTATAGGAACAATCAGTCAGTCCGTCTGTCTGTTGCAACTCAAATTAGTCCCCCAGTTATTGAGCTATCTTCATGAAACTTGGCACACAAGCTTATTATTGCTGTAGGCTGCAAATAAGTCGGAACGAGCCAGATCGGACCGATATATCGTATAGCTGTCATAGAAGCTATCGGCCGATTTTTGTTGTTTTTCAAGATATTGCAACAAGATTTGGCAAATCCTATTCTTATTACGTTCTTAATGTGCTGTCAAAATTGTATTAAAATCGAACCATTATAACATATAGCTGCCATAGGAACAATCGGCTGAAATCAGGGTTTTTGTATGCAAACCCGTTTTGTTTTTGGAAATACCGCACATTATCAATACTTTTTAATGTTATACAGTAACCCGCCCTTAGTTTTCCCATTTAAATATCTCAGACGTTTATATTCTATAGCTGTTATAGGAACAATCAGTCAGTCCGTCTGTCTGTTGCAACTCAAATTAGTCCCCCAGTTATTGAGCTATCTTCATGAAACTTGGCACACAAGCTTATTATTGCTGTAGGCTGTAAATAAGTCGGAACGAGCCAGATCGGACTGATATATCGTATAGCTGTCAAAGAAGCTCTCGGCCGATTTTTGTTGTTTTTCAAGATATTGCAACAAGATTTGGCAAATCCTATTCTTATTACGTTCTTAATGTGCTGTCAAAATTGTATCAAAATCGGACCATTATAACATATAGCTGCCATAGGAACAATCGGCTGAAATCAGGGTTTTTGTATGCTAACCTGTTTTGTTTTTGGAAATACCGCACATTATCAATACTTTTTAATGTTATACAGTAACCCGCCCTTAGTTTTTCCATTTAAATATCTCAGACGTTTATATTCTATAGCTGTTATAGGAACAATCAGTCAGTCCGTTTGTCTGTTGCAACGCAAATTAGTCCCCCAGTTATTGAGCTATCTTCACGAAACTTTGCTCACAAGCTTCTTATTTCTGCCCTCTTTAAATAAGTCGGAACGGGCCAAATCGGACTGATATATCGTATAGCTGTCATGGAGCCTATCGGCCGATTTTCGTTATATTTCAAGATATAGCTATCAGGCTTATCAGATCCAAATCTAAGTGTGTCCCTAATAATAAAGTTCGAAATCGAACTTTTATAACTTATAACGATCAACGATCGGCCTAATGAAGGTTCATGTTGCAATTTTATGGAAATCTGAGTACTATTTCATGTAGCTGTTAAACAAAAAATCATGTAGCTGTTATTCAAACGCATTTTTGAATGAGAACTTTCCAAATTTATTTATATTTTATGACCAACAGATCCTTTACAACACAAAGACATTTCCTCATAACATTTTGTGTTAAGTATATAAGAAATCCAGGTATATACAAAAGCATTAAAAAGGTAGAATTATTTTTTTTCGAAGCAGGTGTTTGATTCATAGCCTTAATCAGCTAAGAATCTTGACTTCCTGTTCTGTTAAAATTGTTCAATAAATACCACAGAAACCAGCAGCAATCCAAATATATTTTATATTTTGTATAACTGCAAGGGTATGAAACCTTCGGCAAGCCGAAGGTAGCCCTGCTTTCTTGTTTTTACTTAATGTTTGCTGATTCTTCGCCTTTGCTAAAGACAATAATATCATCAATATAAATGTAACAAATGTTCGTTATATGTTCCCTTAGAATATCGCCTAGGTTGCATTGGAATATTGAAGGAGCATTGTTTAAGCCAAAAGGGAGTCTGTATTTTTATACCCTTGCAGAGGGTATATTAATTTTAGCCAGAAGTTTGCAACGCACCTTAGGAGACATCTCCGACCCTATAAAGTATATATATTCTGAATCAGCATCACCAGAGGAGTCGAAAAATGGATGTCCGTCTGTCCGTCCGTCCGTCCGTCCGTCCGTCCGTCTGTTGCAACGCAAACTAGTCTCTCAGTTTTTGAGCTATCTTCATGAAACTTGGCACACAAGCTTCTTATTGCTGTAGGCTGTAAATAAGTCGGAACGAGCCAGATCGGACCGATATATCGTATAGCTGTCATAGAAGCTATCGGCCAATTTTTGTTGTTTTTCAAGATATTGCAACAAGATTTGGCAATTCCTATTCTTATTACGTTCTTAATGTGCTGTCAAAATTGTATCAAAATCAGACCACTATAACATATAGCTGCCATAGGAACAATCGGCTGAAATCAGGGTTTTTGTATGCGAACCTGTTTTGTTTTTGGAAATACCGCACATTATCAATACTTTTTAATGGTATACAATAACCCGCCCTTAGTTTTTCCATTTAAATATCTCAGACGTTTATATTCTATAGCTGTTATAGGAACAATCAGTCAGTCCGTCTGTCTGTTGCAACTCAAATTAGTCCCCCAGTTATTGAGCTATCTTCATGAAACTTGGCACACAAGCTTAATATTGCTGTAGGCTGCAAATAAGTCGGAACGAGCCAGATCGGACTGATATATCGTATAGCTGTCATAGAAGCTATCGGCCGATTTTTGTTGTTTTTCAAGATATTGCAACAAGATTTGGCAAATCCTATTCTTATTACGTTCTTAATGTGCTGTCAAAATTGTATCAAAATCGGACAACTATAACATATAGCTGCCATGGGAACAATCGGCTGAAATCAGGGTTTTTGTATGCAAACCTGTTTTGTTTTAGGAAATACCGCACATTATCAATACTTTTTAATGTTATACAGTAACCCGCCCTTAGTTTTTCCATTTAAATATCTCAGACGTTTATATTCTATAGCTGTTATAGGAACAATCAGTCAGTCCGTCTGTCTGTTGCAACTCAAATTAGTCCCCCAGTTATTGAGCTATCTTCATGAAACTTGGCACACAAGCTTATTATTGCTGTAGGCTGCAAATAAGTCGGAACGAGCCAGATCGGACTGATATATCGTATAGCTGTCAAAGAAGCTCTCGGCCGATTTTTGTTGTTTTTCAAGATATTGCAACAAGATTTGGCAAATCCTATTCTTATTACGTTCTTAATGTGCTGTCAAAATTGTATCAAAATCGGACCATTATAACATATAGCTGCCATAGGAACAATCGGCTGAAATCAGGGTTTTTGTATGCTAACCTGTTTTGTTTTTGGAAATACCGCACATTATCAATACTTTTTAATGTTATACAGTAACCCGCCCTTAGTTTTTCCATTTAAATATCTCAGACGTTTATATTCTATAGCTGTTATAGGAACAATCAGTCAGTCCGTCTGTCTGTTGCAACTCAAATTAGTCCCCCAGCTATTGAGCTATCTTCATGAAACTTTGCTCATAAGCTTCTTATTTCTGCCCTCTTTAAA
The DNA here is from genome assembly GCA_018151445.1 of Zaprionus inermis. Lineage (NCBI taxonomy): Eukaryota > Metazoa > Arthropoda > Insecta > Diptera > Drosophilidae > Zaprionus > Zaprionus inermis. Next base: position 4,579 of record JAECXD010000589.1, on the reverse strand, counting down.
TAAGTCGGAACGGGTCAGATCGGACTGATATATCGTATAGCTGTCATGGAGCCTATCGGCCGATTTTCGTTATATTTCAAGATATAGCTATCAGGCTTACCACATCCAAATCTAAGTGTGTCCCTAATAATAAAGTTCGAAATCGAACTTTTATAACTTATCAACGATCGGCCTAATGAAGGTTCATGTTGCAATTTTATGGAAATCTGAGTACTATTACATATAGCTGTTAAACAAAAAATCATGTAGCTGTTATTCAAACGCATTTTTGCATAGAAAAACATAATTTTCCGAAAATAATGGATAAACAAGAAAGCAAGGCTACCTTCGGCTTGCCGAAGGTTTCATACCCTTGCAGTTATACAAAATATAAAATATATTTTGATTGCTGCTGGTTTCTGTGGTATTTATTGAACAATTATAACAGTACAGGAAGTCGAGATTTTGACCTGATTAAGGCTATGAATCAAACACCTGCTTCGAAAAAAATAATTCTACCTTTTTAATGCTTTTGTATATACCTGGATTTCTTATATACTTAACACAAAATGTTATGAGGAAATGTCTTTGTGTTGTAAAGGATCTGTTGGTCATAAAATATAAATAAATTTGGAAAGTTCTCATTCAAAAATGCGTTTGAATAACAGCTACATGATTTTTTGTTTAACAGCTACATGAAATAGTACTCAGATTTCCATAAAATTGCAACATGAACCTTCATTAGGCCGATCGTTGATCGTTATAAGTTATAAAAGTTCGATTTCGAACTTTATTATTAGGGACAAACTTAGATTTGGATGTGGTAAGCCTGATAGCTATATCTTGAAATATAACGAAAATCGGCCGATAGGCTCCATGACAGCTATACGATATATCAGTCCGATCTGGCCCGTTCCGACTTATTTACAGCCTACAGCAATAATAAGCTTGGGTGCCAAGTTTCATGAAGATAGCTCAATAACTGGGGGACTAATTTGCGTTGCAACAGACAGACGGACTGACTGATTGTTCCTATAACAGCTATATAATAAAAACGTCTGAGATATTTAAAAGGAAAAACTAAGGGCGGGTTACTGTATAACATTAAAAAGTATTGATAATGTGCGGTATTTCCAAAAACAAAACAGGTTTGCATACAAAAACCCTGATTTCAGCCGATTCTTCCTATGGCAGCTATATGTTATAGTGGTCCGATTTTGATACAATTTTGACAGCACATTAAGAACGTAATAAGAATAGGATTTGCCAAATCTTGTTGCAATATCTTGAAAAACAACAAAAATCGGCCGATAGCTTCTATGACAGCTATACGATATATCGGTCCGATCTGGCTCGTTCCGACTTATTTACAGCCTACAGCAATAATAAGCTTGTGTGCCAAGTTTCATGAAGATAGCTCAAAAACTGAGAGACTAGTTTGCGTTGCAACAGACGGACGGACGGACGGACAGACGGACATCCATTTTTCGACTCCTCTGGTGATGCTGATTCAGAATATATATACTTTATAGGGTCGGAGATGTCTCCTAAGGTGCGTTGCAAACTTCTGGCTAAAATTAATATACCCTCTGCAAGGGTATAACTAGACAAGTGCGAGCTCCTTAATAATAAGGTAGAATTTTTGGGATTCGTTGTATCGGATAAAGGAATAGAGACTAACCCAGCAAAATTAGAAGCCATAGCTAACTATTCACGCCCAAAATCCGTAAAGAAACTATGATCCTTTCTTGGAAATCCAGGTTATTACAGGAGATTTATACTGGGCTATGCTACAATGGCCAAGCCACTGACCAATTTGCTAAAAGGGGAAGACGGACGCGATTCAAAAGTAATGTCCGTAAAAAAACAGATTAACCCAGACGACGAAACAATAAAAGGAGAAGCAATAAATAAATAACAGTTGCCCACTACGCTAATATCTAACGAAGTAATAATCCAGTACCCCAAAGAATTCACTCTTACCACAGACGCTTCTGACTATGCAATAGTCCAATTGCATTCATATCTAGAGCCGTGTTCAAAACTGAAGAAGGGTATGAAACGGCCAAGTAGGAAATATTAGCCATACATAGGGTCGTTAACTTTTTCTAAGGTTATCTCTATGGCGACTCAAAGATACAAATTTATACCGATCAAGAAACACTCACACATGATTGCAATTGGAATGGCGGGATAGCAATTAGAAGATGGAAGTCTTACTTAGATGAATACAATGAAGAATTACTCTACAAGCCAGGGAAGTAAAATGTAGTAGCAGACGCACTATCAAGGGCACTAAGGCAAGTCAAAATTAATTCATTAACAGCAACTCAACATAGTGCTTAAAGTTCTGGTCACAATCTGATATCAAGCGTTGAATCTCCGATTAATTTCTTTAAAAAAGAGCCACCAGATTATAAATTTACCCTTCCATTTCCCACATTCCATAGGCGTACAATACCTCTGTTAACATATTCAGTCGACGATTTGCAAATTTTAAGAAAACACCTATATTTCAAAGTCATTAATGGCATTCATACAACAGAAAACATAATGGGTCAGATACAAATAATTTATCCAGAACACTTCGGATCTTTTAGTCAGATTTAGCTAAAGACAAGTAGAAGACATAACTAATGAAACCGGACAAGATGAGCTTATCGTAAAAACTCATATTAGGGCAAATAAAAATCTGAGGAAAATAAAATTCAGTTATCCGAAAAATGCTATTTTCCCAAAATGAAATATAAAATTGTCACCTACTTAATTGTCATCCCATTAACCCAGAATTAACGGAAACGGAATTAATATCACATAGATATTTTCTCCACAACACAAACAGGTACTTACGGCAATTGATAAATTCTTAAAACTTGCGCAAGCAAAGATAATAAATATAAAATCGATACACGATGTAAAAAACCTATATATGGCATTCTATTCTATTTTGGCGTACCAAAGTACGTTGTAATGGATAATGAAAAATCTTTTAATTCCGCTACTATAAACTTTATGATGAAACCCAAAAACATTTTCCAAGCATCCTCTTATAAAAGTTCTGTTAATAGCCAAAAGGACGGTTTTATTCAACTCTTGCCGAAATTATAAGATGCTTAAAAACTAAACAGGTGCACCGAACATTTAAAGAATTAACTGTAACAAAAAAATGTCCTTTAGAAATATTTTTTTGCTGGTTATATTTTTAAAAATATAACCACTGACCCAGGAAAATAAAACGAAAGCAGTCAAAACAACACCGTAAATTTTAAATCAGACATCAGACTTAAATAACCATAACAAAAATCGCAATGAGATGAAAGATACCCTTGCAGTTATATAAAATATAAAATATATTTGGATTGCTGCTGCTTTCTGTGGTATTTATTGAACAATTATAACAGTACATCGATTATATCATCCTCTTATAATTTCACATACTCAGCCTCCTCACCACGACAAGGTCGCAATCCTCGAGGAGGAATATTTACAGTGCACATATATTCTTTATTCACAATAATAAAATAAATTAATTAACTAAATATTTAAAAATAAATTATTAAATTAGTGATTATAGCTAAGGAACACGCCGTCATGGTGACTATATGGAGTTTGATAAGTGATTGCGGCAGCACCGCTTACTGTGTTATCACAAAGTATCCAATCAATTTGAGTTAAATGTTTTGTTATTGGCACATTTAACAATGGATATAACCCCTTATTATTCCAAAGTAGACTCGAGCTGATCGGTGGTTGTTGATCGGCAAATGTTAAAATCTCCTAATATTACCAATTTTGTATTATTTTATTTTAACAGAGGAAGCGTTAGAAAAAAGAAAGTAAAGATTATTATAGTCAGAACATAATACCCTAAACGGATCGTGATAGGGCATAGTTCGACCTACAATTAGGAAGAGTTTGTGGTAAGTAATTACGTGTTAATCTACAAGGGACAGAAAAGTGTAGCTGGCTAACCAGGTCAACACTGTCAATGTCACCTTGGATGAGGTTATTAATAAATACTACACCCAGCATTGTTCTACGATTAGCTAGAGAAGGTAAGTTAAGTAGTAGAAGTCTACTGCCATAGGAAGGAAGTCTTAAATTTACGTCCCAGTTAAGGCCTCGTAAGGCGAAAATTAAAAAAATTTTTTGTACAGATTCAATGCGGTTTTTGTGAGTAGTGTACTGGGGACACCATACGCATGATCCATATTCCAGAATTGGACGAACAAGTGAGGTGTAGAGGGTCTTTGTTACATAAGGATCGTCAAACTCCTTAGACCATCTTTTAATAAAGCCAAGCACACCCATGGTTTTATTGACCATATGGGAAATATGTTCGGAAAACTTTAGTTTTCGGTCCAAACGGACCCCAAGATCATCAAATAGAGTAATTCTTTCTATGACACAACCACAAAGAGTGTAGGAAACGTACTTTGGACTGGCTCAATAGAATGTCATCAGCTTGCATTTGGAGCTGTGCAGGTTTAAGAAATTTGCACAACACCAGGAATGAAAACTATTTAGGTCGGCTTGTAAGTGAGAGTGGCAGTAGTCATCTTTAAATTGATAACAAAGCTTTACATGGTCCGCATACATG